>SJYT01025319.1:122269-190358 GCA_006410635.1 Cephalophus harveyi | reverse complement strand
TGGAAAATTCTGAAAGAGATGGGAATACCAGACCACCTAACCTGCCTCTTGAGAAATCTGTATGCAGGTCAGGAAGCAACAGTTAGAACTGGACATGGAACAACAGACTGGTTCCAAATAGGAAAAGGAGTATGTCAAGGCTGTATATTGTCACCCTGCTTATTTAACTTCTATGCAGAGTACATCATGAGAAACACTGGGCTGGAAGAAAGTCACACTGAACACCAACACATACCTGCTGAGTGTCTGCTCTTTCCTGGGCACAGTGTACAAGCATAAAGAAAGAAGCGTTGAATAAATTAGGCATATTTAACACTTTTGTAGGCTTATGCTCTTGCTTCAGATGTGTTTAAGTCATAAGACCATGTAACTTTCTTCTATGAACAACTCTGTCCTCATTGTGGTGGTGTGTTTCCCAAGAAATATTCCTGGTGATTATCAGTCTATAACAGTTTGCATGTGGCAACTCACTTTCTCCTGTGAATCTAGTGAACACAGCACCAAGGCATCCAGAATGTTCCTCTGGAAACTGAAGCCGCCAATGTTGAAGGCCATTGGTTTGTGCTGTTTCATTTTAGTGTAGTCAGTCACGTTGTACTTCAATGTTGGCTATGTGAATAGGTCCTGTACTAGGTGAGATCAAAACACAAATGCACATGCATGTCAATACACAAACACACACTTCAGTGATTTCAATGTACATACAAATAGGTTCATATTGAGGACTGAAGTGTACTAAGGTCTGGATCAGCCCATAATATAGGCTGATTAAAATGGTACCTGGATGTTTCACCTAATTCCGAAAAGCTAGAGTTATAAAAAAGCTTAAGAGATCAAACCCAGCGTTTATCAAGATTTTTAAAGAATGTAATATACCCCAAACTGGTGCTCTGTGACAACCTATAAGGGTGGGATGGGGAGAGAGGTGGGAGGAGGGTTCAAGAGGGATGGAACACATGTATACCTATGGCTGATTTGTGTTGATGTATGGCAGAAACTGTCACTATATTGTAGTTATCATCTAATTAAAAAAAGAAAATTAAAAAAACATAATACACAGTGACACACATACAAACAAATAACTAAAAAGTCTAATGAGACAATATATGGGTACAGTGTATTTTATCTTATTCTTTCCTATCTTATCTTTTTATATCTTTCTAAAAATTGGCTTCTGCAATGCACTAAATTGATTTTATGTCCCACTAATGGCTACAGTTCACAGTTTGAACTATTTTAGATCAACTGCTCTGTTTATTAGGAGATAACACGGATGCTCAGAGACACCAAAAGAGTTGTTCAAAGTCACAGTTATTCCAGAGCTGGGGCCAGAGCTCACCTCTCCTGGTCCAGAGAGTTATGTTCACTTAGGACAATTTGTGCCTCACTTTGGATCCCTTGAAATAGAAATAAGTGTAAGGATATGTACACTTACAACTCCGCTTTGTGTTCTCTCTTCTGCCTCCCCTGGAAAATGTCAGAGAATGTTGGGCTTTTCCGATGAATGCACGTAGTTCCTGGTTAGATTCCCTGCTCCAGGAATGCAGGGTCATGAAGACAAAGCTGTGTGTTTCCTAAGCTAAATCACTTGGTCTCAAGGCGAACCAAACTGTAGCACAGAATGTGAGGTGCATTGGCCCTCGCCCTTCATTTATCTTCCTTTAATCAAACAGACGGAACATTTTCATTGGAAAGAAGAGGTTGTTATCCTTGGCTTTCTTGTGTCTCCGGCAGTATTTTTCTTAGGAATGTGTTAATAGCTGCAAAAATTTTAACACGTCTTCAAGTGCCGCTCATGTTAGGAGATTCTCCTCAGTTGTGGGAAAAGTGGTTGTCAGTTTGCCTGGCGTTTAAGCAAAATCAAAGTGTTTCTGACAGGTAGATTATGCTCTTACTTCAAATGCCCTGTCTTTACTGAATATGTGGCTGGAAGCCTCAGAGGAGAGACATTTTTCTTGCCAACTCTGATTCCTTCAGTCTTCATTCCTCCTCAGGCAGCTGGGTCCAAAAATTGGTTAACTCCAGGGCCAGTGGAAGAACAGATTTGGGGGTTTCCAATTTCAAGATTATAATTTGTTTGGCCCTTTTGTGGAGAGCAACTTTGCTGGGCTGATCAAACTCCTTTACTTTTACATTTTGTTTGAAGCAACAAGAACATTTAAGTAACAAATAGGGAGCATATTATGTAGAAGGCAGTTCTAAAGGAAGTTGAGAACCAAATGTGCAAAAAGTCCTAAAAAGTCCTATTGAAGTTTTCATTGCTTCTTCAAAATGTATTTATTTAGTAGAATCGAAAGTTAGGGTGAGTGAATCCTGGGTTCATTCAAGGTTACAAATTCCTGTGTATTCCACTAAAAGAAGGATCTTCCTCTGTGGACATAACATAAAACAACTGATCTTCTGTGCCCATACACTACTTCCCTACTCATATTGCCTCAGCTAAGAATCCTTTAGGGTAGATGCATAAATGCTTCTGAATGGATTTTTTAAAATTTTCTGTGGGTCAGCTGGACAGTTTTTCTCATTTGGATAGCTTAACAGTCTCAGCTCAACTCACTGCTGCCTCTGAAGTCAGTCACTAGGTCCAGGAGAGTCACCTGCATTTATGTGACGCTTGGCTGTCTGTTGGTTGAGGTAACAGGTGGTGATTGAATCATGTTTTCTTCATGATCCATCAGGCTAGCGGAGGCTTCTTCTTATGGGTTCTAAGAGCAAGCGTGCAGGCGTGATCAGTCATGGCTGACTCTGCAACATCATGGACTACAGTCCACCAGGCTCCTCTGTCCATGGAATTTCCCAGGCAAGTTATGAACTCACCCAATGGTACGAGAGGAGGTCCCCTAGAAGGATTGGCTCCCTAAGTTGGGTGTAGAGAACGTAAAGGACGATTGCAGGTGGATTTTTTACCTTTGAACCACCAGTGAAACCCTCTAAGAGCAAGAAAAAAAGGCACACCCCTTTCTGGAGTGCTTTCCAAGGTCCTATTTACATCACAATTGCTATTATATTTAGACTCTCAACAATAGCAAACTACACAATGAAAAGAATAGATCACAAGGTAGCAAATCCCAAGCAGTCAATATTAGCACTTCATCATTCTTTCACATGTGGGCTCCTTCTTTCCTTTTGTCCAAACTGGTATTCTCTTTATTGTTTGTACTCTTAAGCTCTTGTTCCTTTTTTTTAACCCCTGCCTCTCATTTCCTCTTTGTCTTCGTTACATTCTACTTCCTCTCTCTTGATTTTCCTTCTTCTTTCTCATCCACTGGTAAGACTCATCACTTTTACCCAGAGACCTATTTTCAGCTCCAAGAAGGTCGTTTACAGAGTTAAAGTGTTGGCTGAGTACTGAGGTAACTAAAAACGGGGTCCCTGGCTGCTTGCCACTCAAAAGTCATTAAAGAGGCTAGGTTGGTGAAAGGGAAAGTTTATTTAATCTTGGGTGCCAGCAGTGAGGTGGGGGAAGATAGCTGGAAGGGCAGACACCTGTCCAAAGGCCTACTCCCTCCCACTGACAGCCAGCGGGCTAGAGCTTTTTATAGGTGGAGGATGGGGGCTACATGGAGAAACAGCACAGTCAGCTCTGACAGTCATCTTCAAACTGGTCATTGGTGGTCTGACCAGTGTCATCTTGGTTAAGTACAGTTAATCTTCAGTTTCATAGTTGGTTTGTTTCCATTTCTTTCGGAATTATGGCAGCTATGATAGGGCTACAATCTGGTCATCAAGCAGTTACTTTTTTCCACCTGGTAGGGTTTCAGTAGCTACAAAATAGTTCACAGAATGTGGCTCATAATATTCTCTATAGCCCTTAAGAAGGAACTAAGGTGTTAGAACTGTGCTTAATGACTAAATGATTATTGCTTAGTCTTGAAGTGTTTTCTTTTATTTCTGCATTTTGTCACTTTCTTGATGAATCTTACTCTTCAGCTAATGTTTTTCCACAGACAAAAGGCAGGTGGAGGACATGGAGAGCAAGGACCATAGGATCCTTCTCCATTTCACTGAGGTCCCTGGAGCATGTGTACATAGAGATTTGTCTCTTAAAGTGGGATCACTTTGCCCAGAGAGGAGAACAATTCGGCAAAGCCATTCTTCTCCTTAATTCCTTGGTGAGGGGAGTTTCTCTATGTTGTTCCCTATTCTGATGCCAACACACTTTCCTAATAACATCCCCTCTCTATTCTCCTTCTATAAAGGTGGACAGGGAATAGGATGGAATGAATGAAATCCTTCCCCTGAGCAAACTTCTCCCACTGACCGAAGAGTTCAAGTTTTACATACCTTTTGGAAATCAAGCAAACTATTACCTAGAAAGTGTACTTCTGAGGGCAGTCCTGGATGGAAGTGAGGGTTCGTAAGCTCAGCAAGAATGAAATGTAGCTATTGTGAATAGTGCTGCAGTGAGCATTGCAGTACATGTGTCTTTTTCAATGGTTTTTCAATGACTGTTTCTTCAGGGTATATGCTTGGTAGTGTGATTGCTGGGTTGTATGGTAGTTTTGTTCCTAGTTTTTTAAGGAATCTCCATACTGTTCTCTATAGTAGTTGTATCAGTTTTAATGAGGTGGATGAACCTAGAGCCTAATATGCAGAGTGAAGTCAGAAAGAGAAAGACAAATATTGTGTATTAACGCATATATGTGGGATCTAGAAAGATCCTACACGCAGGGCAGAAAAGGAGACACAGATATAAACAGACTTTTGGACACAATGGGAGAAAGAGAGGGTGGGATGATTTGAGTGAACAACATTGAAACTTGTACATTATCATATGTGAAATATACAGCCAGTGGGAGTTTGATGCAGGGAACCCAAAATTGGTGCTCTGTGAACAACCTAGGGGATTGGGTGGTAGGGAGATTCAGGAGGAAGGGATAACATATATGCTATGGTGAATTCATGGTGATGTATGGAAGAGACCATCACAATATTATAATTATCTTCCAATTAAAATATATTCAAAAAGAATAAAATTTAGACTTTTGGCTACTAGGCAGTAAGCTCTTTGAGCTTAATTTTCTTCTCCCTTGTATCCCCAAAACTGATGAAGTGATGGTACCTGGTAAATTAATGTTTGAAAGAAAAATGAAAACCTCTGAATGAATTGATACAGATAATGGATGGGTTTGTCTGGAGCTATTCAAAGAGATGGCTTAGAAAGTGGATTTCTGGTGTGGTCATTTTACCATCTTAGTTAAGAGGCAGGTCACCTTTAGACATGCACAGGACCAGAAATGTGTCTAAAGACCAAAGTTCAAGACCAGAGTTGGATCTAAAGAGAGAAAAACATCTCTGAATCAAGTGTTGCATCAAGTATTTGTACGGGACTTCCCTGGTGGACAAGTGGCTAAGAATCTACCTGCCAATGCTGGGGACATGGGTTCGATCCCTACTCCAGAAAGATTTCACATGCCACAGGGCAGCTTAGGCAGTATGCTGCAACTACTGAGCCTGCATGCCGCAACTACTGAAGCCAATGTGCTTTAGAGCCCATGCTCTGTAACAAGAGGAGCCACTGGAATGAGAAGCCTGCACACCATAACTAGAGAGTAGCCCCTGCTCACCACAACTAGAGAAAACCCACATATAGCAACACAGACCCAGCACAACCAAAACGAATAAAAATTAAAATAAAAAAGAGATAAAATGTATGGGTTCTTGGCTCACTCTGTATCCCTGAGTGATACAGAAATAAACAAAAGAAAATGGGTATTTTTAAGCCTTTCATGCATCTACTAGTTCCCTTGCAAACTGGTTCCAGAGCCTATTACAGCAAGTTCTGTGGCCTTGGGCAGGCTAGGAAATAGTTTTAATTTGCTCAGTGCCCTAAATTATAGACTATGTATTTGCAATTGTTTTGAACTAGTCAGCAAAGACATAGTTTTCAACAGGTTTTAAAGAGGCATTTCAGCTCACAGGTTAGAGTGTTTTAGATTATGCTTTTGCAAAACAGAGCAAATTTAAAGTCTTTTTCCTTGAGGAGTGGGAAAATTGAGCAGTATCCAATAAAAATGAAGAATAGTCATCCTGAATTAAATTGTTCATTGGGACACACAATTGTTTTACTTTTTTTTCAACTATCAGTTGCAACAGGTACTCAAACAATCAGGGTTAGACAAGTGATCTTTGTGAGCTGTATTTTGGGCTGAATTTGTCTCACAGGAACTGGAATCCTGTTGTAAGACACATGGTTTTAATTAAAGTGCTGATAGATATGCGACCAGGGTAAAGACTCATTAGACTGTAGCACTTTAAATTCAATAACTGAGTGCTATATGCTGGTACATCACAGTTGTATTTAAATCCTTTTCTAACCAGTATATGATGTACTTTTAAACTTTTAAAAACTTTGTTGCCACTGACATTCATCATTATGTCTAGTATCTCACCTTTCTTAGTATCTAAGTGCTTGTTGAACGTAGGAATGGACATCCTGGTTTATTTTATGTACTGGAGAGGTTTGTGCCACTGAAAACTATTCCTGCAATTCCAGGCATTTCCACCAGGTGGACAAAGGAGGCACTGCAGTTTTGGCAGTTTAGAAGGGAAATAACAAAAATATGAGCCCCGTTATTTTTTAGAAAAATTACACTACTTGTTTCTATGTTCTAACAAATTAAATACATTGTTAAGAGGTTAAATAAACACTAAGGAGGTGTATAATAAGATTTTTTTTAAACACAGTATGTATGCCTACATAAACATAATATGTATGCAAAATTCTTATTCAGTTTGAACAATAACCAGGAACTTTTTTCTGGTTTCCTCCTTTTATTCTAAATAATATTCTAAACTTTTAAAACTCTGTTAAAATTGATAGCTTTCATTTGTTAAGCTTGGGAACTATGTCTTCTAAATATATTTTAAAGAGGAAAAAATCTCTGCATAAACAGGATAGTTTCCATATATAATTCCCAGAGGAATTTCATTAAAGAATATTAGTAGAGCCTCTAGAATTATCTATTTCATGTTTGGTTGTAGATTATCCAAATTAGTTTTGGATAGATTAAATGAGATTGTTTTACTTCCTAGTTTGTTTCATCAGCCTTTAGCTCATAATATTCATTTCCCAGGTGGTTCAGTGGTAAAGAATCTGCCTGTCAATTCAGGAGATGCAGGATTCAAGGGTTTGATCCCTGGGTCAGGAAGATCCCTTGGAGGAGAAAATGGCAACCCACTCCAATATTCTTACCTGGGAAATCCCATGGACAGAGGAGCCCAGTGAACTACACTCCAGAGGGCCACAAAAAGTTGGACATGACTAAGCATGAGCATGAGGCCATAATACTATTCCCTACTATGATATGTCAATAAAAAAGCTCTTCCTGTGGATCCCAGGTTTGACTAAGTCATGATATCTCTCAGCCTTAACTTTTTAATTATTTTGTTTAATGTAAGTGCCCACAATGTTTCAGGTAGAACATTAGGTTCTGGGATGCTCTAAAGAACAATATTGCATAGAAACCTGAAATGTTAGGTCCAAGAATCAAGGTAAATTGGAAGTGGTCAAACGGGAGATGGCAAGAGTGAACATCGATATTTTAGGAATCAATGAACTAAAATGGACTGGAATGCACAGATTTAATTCAGATGGCCATTATAGCTGCGACTGTGGCCAAGAATCCCTTAGAAGAAATGGAGTAGCCATTGTAGTCAACAAAAGAGTCCAAAATGCAGTACTTGGGTGCAGTCTCAAAAATGACACAGTGATCTCTGTTCGTTTCCAAGGCAAACCATTCAATATCACAGTAACCTAACTCTATACCTCAACAACTAATGACAAAGAAGCTGAAGTTGTATGGTTCCATGATGACTTATAAGACCTTCTAAACTAAAACCAAAAAAAAAAAAAAATGTCCTTTTTATCATAGGAAACTGGAATGCAAAAGTAGTAAGCCAACTGATATCTGTAGCAATAGGCAAGATCAGCCTTGGAGTACAAAATGAAGCAGGGCAAAGGCTAACAGAGTTTTGTCAAGAGAACGCACTGGTCAGAGCAAACACTCTCTTCCAACAACACAAGAGAAGACTCTACACATGGACATCACCAGATAGCCAATACTGAAATCAGATTGATTATATTCTCTGCAGCCAAAGATGGAGAAGCTCTATGCAGTCAGCAAAAACAAGACTGGGAGCTGACTGTGGCTCAGATCATGAACTCCTTATTGCCAAATTCAGACTTAAATTGAAGAAAGTAGGGAAAACCACTAGACCATTCAGGTATGACCTAAATCAAAACCCTTACAATTATACAGTGGAAGTGACAAACATATTCAAGGGATTAAATCTGATGGAGTGCCTGAAGAAACATGGACGGAGGTTAGTGACATTGTACAGGAGACAGGGATCAAGACCCTCCCCAAGGAAAAGAAAAGCAAAAAGGCAAAATGGTTGTCTGAGCAGGCCTTACAAATAGCTGAGAAAAGAAGAGTAGCCAAAGGCAAAAGAGAAAAGGGAGGATATACCCATCTGAATGCAAAGTTCCAAAGAATAGCAAGGAGAGTTAAGAAAGCCTTCCTAAGTGATCAATGCAAAGAAATAGAGGAAAACAGTAGAATGGGAAAGACTAGAAATCTCTTCAAGGAAATCGAAAATACCAAGGGAGCATTTCATTTAAAGATGGACACAATAAAGGCCAGAAATGGTATAGATCTCATAGAAGCAGAAGATATTAAGAAGAGGTGGCAAGAATACCCAGAACTATATGAAAAGGATCTTCATGACCCAGATAACCACGATGGTGTGATCATTCAACTAGAGTCAGACATCTTGCAGTCTGAAGTCAAGTGGACGCATCACTATGAACAAAGCTAGTGGAGGTGATGGAATTCCAATTGACCTATTTCAAATCCTAAAAGATGATGCTGTGAAAGTGCTGCACTCAATATGCCAGCAAATTTGGAAAACTCAGCAGTGGACACAGGACTGGAAAAGGTCAATTTTCATTCCAATCCCAAAGAAAGACAATGCCAAAGCATGCTCAAGCTATCGCACAATTGCACTCATCTCACATGCTAGCAAAGTAATGCTCAAAATTCTCCAAGCCAGGCTTCAACAATTTGTGAACCAAGGACTTCTGGATGTTCAAGTTGGATTCAGAAAAGGCAGAGGAACCAGAGGTCAAATTGCCAACATCTGCTGGATCATGGAAAAAGCAAGAGAGTTCCAGAAAAACATCTATTTCTGCTTTGTTGACTATGCCAAAGCCTTTGACTGTGTGGATCACAACAAACTGTGGAAAATTATGAAAGAGATGGGAATACCAGAGCACCTTACCTGCCTCCTGAAAAGTTTGTATGCAGATGAAGAAGGAAGAGTTAGAACTGTACATAGAACAATGGACTGGTTCCCAACTGGGAAAGGAATATGTCAAGGCTGCACATTGTCACCCTGTTTATTTAACCTATATGCAGAGTACAATATGTGATATGCCAGGCTGGATGAGGCACAAGCTGGAACCAAGATTGCCAGGAGAAATATCAATAACCTCAGATATGCAGATGACAGACCACCATTATGGCAGAAAGCGAAGAGGAACTGAAGAGCCTCTTGATGAAAGTGTAAGAGGAAAGTGAAAAAGTTGGGTTGAAACTCAACATTCAAGAAACTAAGATCATGGCATCCAATCCCATTACTTCATGGAAAATAGATGGGGAAACAATGGAAACAGTGACAGACTTTATTTTCTTGGGCTCCAAAATCACTGCAGATGGTGACTGCAGCCATGAAATTAAAAAACGCTTGCTCCTTGGAAGAAAAGCTATGACCAACCTAGAGAGCATATTAAGAAGCAGATACATTACTTTGCTAACAAAGGTCTCTCTAGTCAAAGCTATAGCTTTTCCAGTAGTCATGTATATATGTGAGAGTTGGACCATAAAGAAATCTGAGTGCCGAAGAAGTGATGCTATTGAACTGTGGTGCTGGAGAAGATTCTTGAGAGTCCCTTGGACTGACTGCAAGGAGATCACAGTCAATTCTAAAGGAAATCAGTCCTGAATATTCATTAGAAGAACTAATGCTGAAACTGCAACTCCAATACTTTGACCAACTGATGCGAAAAACTGACTCCTTAGAAAAGACCCTGATGCTGGGAAAGACTGAAGGTGGGAGGAGAAAAGGATGACAGAGGATAAGATGGTTGGAGGGCATCACTGACTCAATGGACATGATGAGTCTGAGCAAGCTCCAGGAGTTAGTAGTGATGGACAGGGAAGCCTGGTGTGCTGCAATCCATGGCGTCGCAAAGAGTCAGACACGACTGAGCGACTGTACTGAACTGAGAAATCATATTAAGTTGCATGGTACTTTTAAAGAATCCAGAGAGAGGGAATATCGGTATATATATATATACATATATATATATATACATATGTATATACATATACATACATATTATATGCTCATTTGAAAAATGAAACAGCCTTAGAGCAATGAGGTGACCTACCTCAGGTCAGGTCATAAGCTCTACCATTGAATTAAACATTATACATTTTGTTAAATTGCTTTAAGTTTTTGAAAACTCCAGTGAATGACAAGTGTGTGTATTGTACATGCACTTTAAAGATGAAACTGAACTTGTGACAGATGATGTCCTCTTCTTCAGGTCACATTGTTTGAAGTTGTACCATTGGGTTCAAGCCTAGGTGTTTCAACTCCTAGATTCATGCTTTTTCATTCTCTAAGCTTTGAAGACTCTCTAGTGCATTCTATTCATCTTTTTTGGTTCATTAAAACATACATGCGTTCCATTCTTATTTATGTCCATGTAGTTTGTTGAGTTGACAGAGCAATCCTTCCAGGTTCCCTCTTTCAAAAACAGACTGGATATTGACTATGCTAATCGGGTCTTGAGTTTGCAGCCTGTCAAGTAGATACAATAGTCTGTCACACGAATCAGGTTCATGTAGTAAAAATCAATCACAGTTCTTCATATTTCAAATGTTAAGAGGATATTTAGAGCACCTGCTTTATGAGCTCTGAGTTAAGCGCATTAAGAGGGTGCAAAATAAATAGTAAGTCTGGGCCTTTGTTTCCAGTTGCACAGAAGCAGAGTCTACAGTCCATGGAGTCACAAAAAGTTGGACATGACTGAAGCAAAATAGGTTATGTGAAAATATTATGCCAATATAATATAAAGAACTTGAGTTTACATGGATTTGGGTACTTGTGGGCAGTCCTGGAGTCAATTCCAGTGGATACCAAGGGACTACTGTATTTGGAGAACACATCTTTGGATCAAATATTTTCTCAGTGGAAAATGATATAAAAAAGTAACATGGATTTTAGGAGAGTATGATCTGAGTGTCCCAAGGCAAGTTGTTCAACCTCCAATAATCCTGTGATAATAACACATACTGGAAAGGATATCATTAGGTTAAGTGGAAAGAGTTTGACAAATGGCTGATGTTAAAATGGAGGCAAATATCGAAGATATTGTGGGTTCAGTTCCAGAGTATCTCGGTAAAGTAAATATTGAAATAAAGAGAGTCACAATTTTTTAAAGCTTTCCATTACATATAAAAATCCTTTTTATAATATACTATAGTCTATCAGGTGTGCAATAGCATTATATTTTAAAAAGTGTACATAGCTTAATTAAAAAACACTTGCTGCTAAAAAGTGCTAACCATCATTCGAGCCATAATCTTTGCAATATTAACATCAAAGATTACTGTGGGAGAGGGAGAAGGTGGGATAATTTGGGAGAATGGCATTGAAACATGTATACTATCACGTAAGAAACAAATCGCCAGTCTATGTTCGATACAGGATACAGGATGCTTGGGGCTGGTGCATGGGGATGATCCAGAGAGATGATATGGGGTGGGAGGTGGGAGGGGGGTTCAGGATTGGGAACTCATGTACACCTGTTGCGGATTCATGTCATGTATGGCAAAACCAATACAGTATTGTAAAGTAAAATAAAGTAAAAATAAAAATTTAAAATAAAAAAAAAGATTACTGACCACGAATCACCGTAATAAATATAATAATAATGGAAAAGTTTGAAATATTGTGATACCAACACATGACACAGAGACAAAAATCAAGTGCATACTGTCAGAAAAATAGCACCAAATAGACTTGCTCAACACAGAGTTGCTACAAATCTTTGATTTGTAAGAAGTGCAGTATCTGCAAAGCATAATAAAGTGAAGTGCAATAAATGAAGCATGTCTGTATTGTGCTGAATTACTCAAATTACTTTAAAATTATTCATGTTTATATTATAATTTATTAAATTTTTAAAAATTACATTTTATTTCTTTAAGATGTATGGTCATTAAATCTAGATTGTAAACATATTTCCAAATAATCAGTTCAGTTCAGTCACTCAATTGTGTCCGACTCTTTGCGACCCCATGAATCGCAGCACGCCAGGCCTCCCTGTTCATCACCATCTCCCGGAGTTCACTCAGACTCACGTCCATCGAGTCCGTGATGCCATCCAGCCATCTCATCCTCGGTCGTCCCCTTCTCCTCCTGCCCCCAATCCCTCCCAGCATCAGAGTCTTTTCCAATGAGTCAACTCTTCGCATGAAGTGGCCAAAGTACTGGAGATTCAGCTTCAGCATCATTCCTTGCAAAGAAATCTCAGGGCTGATCTCCTTCAGAATGGACTGGTTGGATCTCCTTGCAGTCCAAGGGACTCTCAAGAGTCTTCTCCAACACCACACTTCAAAAGCATCAATTCTTTTTACATGCTTTGTGTCAAATATACTTAGAGTGTTTATATAACATATACATATATATACACACACACACACACACACACATACACACACACATTTATGTTATTATGGGCTTTCCTGATGACTCAGTGGTAGAATATCTGCCTGCCTAGCAGGAGATTCAGGTTCAATCCCTGTGTCAGGGAGATTCCTTAGGGAAGGAAATGGCAATCCACTCTAATAATCTTGCCTGGGATATCCCCTCCAGAGGAACCTGGAGGGCAACTGTCCATACGGTCACAAAATAGTTAGACACAACTTAGTGACTAAACAACAATATATGCTCTTAAGTTGACTTGCAGCTTGGAGTTTATATTCTTCCTCACATATTGACTTTCAAAATAAATTCAGTGCTTCTTCATGGGGTGTTAAACTCAGCACACTTTTGATATCTAGTATGTGATCTATTATTTATAGCAATAAGTCTTCAACATATAAATATTTTCACACCACATGACACTCCTATCATTTGAGTTAGCTTGTGGAGAACATATATGGAATACAATCTGAGAAATAGAAAATCACAGCAAAAATTGTACATATTTTCCTCTACTTATTTCTTCAGGTCATGCCATTTTTTATTATCAGTGCTTTTTTTAATGTAGCCCATAGCATAACTTTAATGTATATTTTGATTACACTAAAGTAGTTAGACTAGAATACAGCTTTGATTCTAGAATAGTTTTCAAGTCTACTTTTTCTTATTATTTTGCAATAAATTTCTCAGAGAGTATTATATTCACAGGTCACTGAACAAGAGCAGTTTTGCTCTCAGTGTCTGTGGTTCTTTTCATATAATGGCATATATATTGATTCATTCTGAAAATGAGAGCAGACTCTGACACAGGCACCCCATAGACATTTAGTCAGACAGTTCAACCTCTTTCATATTCAGTGATGAGCAAGACATGAAGCAAAACATTCAAACTCCTCAGATTCTTTAGTTCATCAAGATATGATTTTTCCTCTGAAGTTAATTTTCTGATCAATATGAAAATATGAATGAACTCAAATAATAAATGAAATATTAACTTTTCAGTTATGATGACACCTATATTTCTTGAATAAATATCTTGCTGATATTTTTTTTGAGATTATTTTTGAATGAATGAACAATTTATGACTAACAGATCACTGAACATAGGTGGTCATGATAATTGTTATGTCCATACAAAATTACTTTTAATCTTATTTGTATATTTCTCTAGTCTTTCCCATTCTGTTCTTTTCCTGTATTTCTTTGCATTGATCGCTGAGGAAGGCTTTCTTAGCTCTTCTTGCTATTCTTTGGAACTCTGCATTCAGGTGCTTATATCTTTCCTTTTCTCCTTTGCTTTTCGCCTCTCTTCTTTTCACAGCTATTTGTAAGGCCTCCCCAGACAGTCATTTTGCTTTTTTGCATTTCTTTTCCACGGGGATGGTCTTGATCACTGTCTCCCGTACAATGTCACGAACCTCATTCCATAGTTCATCAGGCACTCTATCTATCAGATCTAGGCCCTTAAATCTATTCCTCACTTCCACCGTATAATCATAAGGAATTTGATTTAGGTCATACCTGAATGGTCTAGCAGTTTTCCCTACTTTCTTCAATTTGAGTCTGAATTTTGTAATAAGGAGTTCATGATCTGAGCCACAGTCAGCTCCTGGTCTTGCTTTTGTTAACTGTATAGAGCTTTTCCATCTTTGGCTGCATAGAATATAATCAATCTGATTTCAGTGTTGACCATCTGGTGATGTCCATGTGTAGAGTCTTCTCTTGTGTTGTTGGAAGAGGGTGTTTGATAGTTCTTGGGAAATTAGTAGTTGGAATTAGCATACTAATTTTCTAGGAATTAATGGGTATTTCTAAAATAGTGAAACTCAATTTATTCTAAAAAACAGATATTTTAAAACTATTGCCTGTGCTATTAGTTTGCTTAGCAAACCTTCTCTCCATATATTTGCAGTGATAATTCTCAGCCTTGTCTTTTCCAAATAATTGCTGATGAGGATGCAGTAAATCATTGAGCTTTTACTACTTTGCTGAATTGAACTGTCCACATGGGGCCAATTTTTTCACTTACTGTAGAAACTGATGGTTCTTCCTTGGCAAAGGAGTTATTAAAGATATATATGAGACCATTGTTGGAGATCATTTCTACCCGATGCCAGAAATCTTGATTAGTTTTTCTCCATCTCAGTTTGCTTACTCCCCCCGCCCCCTCAGACTCCCTCTCCTATCAATTGACTGACTGCTTTGGTGTAAATAAAATGATGACACAGGTCTAGTGGAAAAATGCATGGATACAAAGTGGGGAGAGGGAGGTGGGAAGAATTAGGAGATTGGGACTGACACACACACTATTGACACTACATATAAAATAGATAACTAATGAGAACATACTGTATAGCTCAGAGCACTATGCACTGTGCACTGTGGTTACCATAATGAGAAGAAATACCATAAGGGCAGGGATATATGTTTATGTATGGCTGATTCATTTTGCTGTACAGTAGAGACTAATATGGAGAAGGCAATGGCACCCCACTCCAGTACTCTTGCCTGGAAAATCCCATGGATGAAGGAGCCTGGTGGGCTGCAGTCCATGGGGTCGCCAGGAGTCAGACACGACTGAGCAACTTCACTTTCACTTTTCACTTTCATGCATTGGAGAAGGAAATGGCAACCCACTCCAGTGTTCTTGCCTGGAGAATCCCAGGGATGGCAGAGCCTGGTGGGCTGCCGTCTCTGGGGTTGCACAGAGTCGGACACGACTGAAGCAACTTAGCAGCAGCAGCAGCAGCAGAGACTAATACAACATTGTAAAGCAGCTATACTCCAATAAAATTAATTTAAAAATTAAAATGAATGAATAGATAAAACAATGATACTGACAATAACAGCGTGCTCCTCCTGTGAGCCAGATCTTATTTAAATAGAGTTTTACATACATCATTTCATTTAATTACCAAAAAACTCTATGCAGCAGATACTGCTAGTGTCCCCATCCTCCAGAATAAATAAGTGAGGCATCAGAAGATGCCTAATTTATCCAAGGCCAGAAAATTTGTGTCATTGTCTAGATTTATAACAGTGAAAGTGAAAGAAAGTGTTAGTCATTCAGTCATATTTGACTCTTTGCAACCCTATGGACTGTAGCCTGCCGGGCTCCTCTGTCCATGGAACTCTCCAGGCAAAAATATTGGAGTTTGTTGCCATTTCTTTCTCCAGCAGGTCTTGCCGATCCAGGGATCTAACCCAGGTCTCCTGCATTATAAGCAGATTCTCTACCATCTAAGCCAGCAGAGAAGCCCATAATAACATTTCAGTTCAGTTCAGTTCAGTTCAGTCGCTCAGTCGTGTCCGACTCTTTGCGACCCCATGAATCGCAGCACGCCAGGCCTCCCTGTTCATCACCATCTCTCGGAGTTCACTCAGACTCACATCCATCGAGTCAGTGATGCCATCCAGCCATCTCATCCTCGATAACATTTATTGGGGGTTTCCCAGGTGCCACTAGTGGTAAAGAACCTGCCTGCCAATGCAGGAGGCCCCCGAGACAAGGGTTCAATCCCTGGGTCAGGAAGATCGCTTGGAGGAGGAAATGGCAACATACTCCAGTTTCTTGCCTGGCAAATCCCATGGACAAAGGAGCCTGGACAAAGGCAACACTTATGTTGAGGGTTTACTACATGCCAAGTGTAGTTAGCATAGGGAACCAAGTGTGTTCCATATGCTGACTTATTATCCCACACAGATACTATCATTTGGCAAGTGATGAGATTGTAGCCAAGAGGTTTAATAACTTGCCCACATTTCAAGAGCTTGAGGCAGGGTCCAAAACCAGAACTAAATCATCCCTTAATCTTATCTCTCAACCAGACAAAGGACTGACCAAACACTGGGAGATAGACACAGAATTCTGGTCACCAGAGAAGAAACAGAGCTTTGCTTTCTTTATCTGATGAACTTATTAACTTATCAGAGAAGTAAAATGAAGACAAATGAATCCATGAGTGAAAAAGGAGAGGGCTAAACTCTTAGCTACAGAAGCTAGAAGACAGGGTTTAGAAAAGGAAGGTGAATATGGACTATGTGATTCTGTGAGGTCTCAATGAACCAGATGTGACTGGAGTTATACCTTTAAGTACTATGAATGATGAGAAAGGAGGAGAGAGAATATTCTGGAATGTGGACTCACCTGTGAATGCTCCGTAAACAATCTGTTTCTAATTTCAGGGTTAAAACTCATTTATCTTGACATTTTTCCTCATTAAGGAAAAAAAATCAGCCTTTCAATATATTGCTCTATAGGCTTTTCTAGTAAGATTAAATGAACTTTGTAAAGTTTTTAAAAAGTCTTCCAATTCTTCATTCCATCAGAGTAAAAAATGTTTCATGTCCTCTGACATTAACTAGAAGAGCTAATTTCCTTTGCCTTTAATTTTGGCAATATTTTCCTTTACATAAATAATGACAGGAAGGATAAAAATTCCTTGTGACACTTCAAATGTAAATTTGATTAAACTGACATCTCCTTATGCACACAGTACATTTATATGTTTGGATCAAAGGCTTTCTTTTGGCAGAATGAAAGAGAATTAGCAGGTTGGTTTAATGGAGAGTCATCTGTTTTTAAAAGCTTATAATAGAAGATGGTTTTTCCTTTAATAAAACTTCACTAGGAGATAGGGTAATTTAATAATATATTCACTCAACATGTCCAAAACTGAACAGATTACTCCTCAAACCTGCTCCCTCTCCTACACACCCTTCTGTCTCAGGTCATTGCATCTTCAGTTGCCACCTCCTGAAGGTGACTCGGCCCCCCTGGCTCACTCTCTCACCCACCAACAACAGGGCCTGTTGATTTTCTTGGGTTATCTCAAATGGCTATAGGGGCCCAGTGGGTCAAATACAACAAGCCTGAGGGGACATGGCCCCATGGAGAGGGTACTCAGTTTAAGGAAGACAGCAAGTACTCTACTACTGAGCAGAGTGTTGTGTTAAGGATGTGGCTCAGTGCTGCAGATTTTGGATTTTTAAGGAGGAGTTGGAAATTTAGATTTTATGTGAAATCAGTCTCTGGATTTTAAAGTCTTGGCGATAAATTCAGGCAAAACAATGACAAGGTTGAATTTGCAAGTTGTGTATAATAGTTTTTCTAACCTTATTCTTTTTATCTGTTTTAGGTTTTTTTAATTCAAAGCATAATTTAAAATGTTGTTAGTTTCAAGTGTATAGCATAGTGATTCAGTTGCACAAATGTATGCTTTTTCAGATTCTTTTCCATTAAAGGTTATTAGAAGATATTAAGTATAGTTCCCTATGTTATACAGAGATAAATTAGGAGTTGAGGATTAACAGATACACACTACTATATATAAAATAAGTAAACATCAAGGACCTATTCTATAGCAGAGGGGACTCCAACTCTATTCTTGCTCTTCATTCTCGCTGCTTCTGTTCGAATTTAGATCTATATCATCTTCTGTCTAAAATATTACCTCAGAGTCCTCACTGTTCTTGTTCCCACTAATCATGCTTCATCCTGGCTCCTGAGTGAATATTTTAAAACACAGAGTTGATCATATTATTCCACTGTTAAAAAGACAAAACAGAACAAAGCATGTTTAATGATTGCCATTGCCCTCAGGCTAATTCTAGACTCTCTGGCTTGCCTTTTAGGCCCAGGATAATATGGACCCTCCTAACCTTCCTAGGCTCTGTCCCTGTGGTTTCATTAGCCTTGGATTTGGTTTAACACTGAACCACTCATGAGTCTCAGAAGAACATATACAGATGAGTTCCTTTTGTGTACTATACATGTTGGTCCTTTAGCAGAGACTATCCCTCTCAAATTCTGCTTATGCTGCTCAACTCAAATATAATTTTCCCTGTGAAGCTCAGTGCAGGGTATAGTATATGCTCAAAAAATTGTTGAGTGAATGACCAGCCAATAATTTCTCCAAGCTTGCACCATAGCAACCATTGCCACTCTAGTCAAAATTAGTTTCTTCATGTTTGTTTATGTTATGCATTTTGCACCTATCACTCATTATGGTTAGAGGTACAGTATGTCTGTATTTTCTGTATTGAATTGGACCTTCCTTTCTTCACAGATTTTAGCATGATGCTTGAACTATGATCATCAACAAAGAAATACCAGGGAGTTTAAAGCTCTGGCTTACACTCCAAGAGTCCCTTTGGCCCATATATGAAGGATTAACTATAAGGGGCAAGGGTGGAGACAAGACTGGGTACAAATATGCTGTGGTAAGAGACAGGAATAACTTGGTAGTAATGAAGAGGTCAAGAAGTGATAAGAAATGTTAGAAGTAGATCCAACAGATTTGGTTGAGGAATTAGAGATGAGATGTGAAAAGAAAAGGGTAATTAAGGATGCCTCCTGGGATTTAGGTCTGAGCAATTAGATGGATAGCAGTGCCACTTCTCAAGATGGAGACTTGGGGACAGTGAGTTAGGGGAGGGGGATGAGATTTGATAGTTCTGTTTAGTCCATGTTACATATGCAGTGAAAATTAGACAGCGAGAGTTGTCAAGTCACAGTTGGATATATAAACATGGAATTTAAGAGATAGGTCAAGATGAAAAATAAGACTTCAAAAGTCACCAGTTTAGAGATACTATTTTTTCAGTTATATATATTATTTTCAGATCCTTTTCCATTATAGGTAATTATAAGATATTGATTATAGTTCCCTGTGAAGTGAAAGTGTTAGTTACTCAGTCATGTCTGACTCTTTGTGACCCCATGGACTGTAGCCCACCAGGCTCCCTTGTCCATGGAATTTCCAGGCAAGAACACTGGATTGAGTAGCCATTCCCTTCTACAGTGGATCTTCCTGACCTAGAGATCCAACCCAGGTCTCCCACATTGGCAGGCAGATTCTTTACCACTGAGTCACCAGGGAAGTCCCTTGTGCTATATAGTAAATCCTTATTGTTTATCTATTTTATATACAATATAATGTATCTATTAATCCAATACTCATAATTCATCTCTCTCCCTCTTTCCTCTTTGGTAACCATAAGTTTGTTATGTCTGTGAGTCTGTTTCTGTTTTGTCAGTAAATTCATTTGTATTATTTTTTAGATTCTCTGTGTAAGTGATGTCATAAAATGTTTGTCTTTATCTGACCTATTTCACTTAACATGATATTCTCTAGGTCCAATCGTGTTCCTAAAAATGGCAATATTTCATCCTTTTTATGGCTGAGTAATGTTGAGAACAGAGAAGGCAATGGCACCCCACTCCAGTACTCTTGCCTAGAAAATCCCATGGATGGAGGAGCCTAGTAGGCTGCAGTCCAGGGATTTGCTAAGAGTTGGACACGACTGAGCAACTTCACTTTCACTTTTCACTTTCATGCATTGGAGAAGGAGATGGCAACCCACTCCAGTTTTCTTGCCTGGAGAATCCCAGGGACGGGGGAACCTGGTGGGCTGCCGTCCATAGGGTCACACAGAGTTGGACACGACTAAAGTGACTTAGCAGCAGCAGCAGCAATATTGAGAAGGGGGCGACAGAGGATGAGATGGCTGGATGGCATCACCGACTTGAAGGATGTGAGTTTGAGTGAACTCCAGGAGTTGGTGATGGATAGGGAGGCCTGGCGTGCTGCAATTCATGGGGTCACAAAGAGTCAGACATGACTGAGTGACTGAATTGAATATTCCATTATATATATAGATATATGTACATATGTTTTCATTATATATATATATATCACATCAGGCTTCCCTAGTAGCTCAGCAGTAAAGAATTCACCTGCTATGCAGGAGACGTGGATTTGATCCCTGGGTCAGGAAGATGCCCTGGAGGAGGACATGGCAACCCACTTCAGTATTCTTGCCTGGAGAATCCTTTGGGCAGGAGAGCTTATACATGGCAGGCTATATAGCCTATAACATGGCAGGCTATAGTCCATAGGGTCTCAAAAAGTCGGATGCAACTGAAGTGATTGAGCATGCACATATATATTATATCTTCTTTATCCATCCATCTGCTGATAAACACTTAGGTTGTTTCCGTGTCTTGGCTTTGTAGTGCATGCAATTAACATTGGGGTGCATGTAGAGATATCACCAAAAGCATGGGTTACAGGGAAAAAATTACAGAGAGAAGAAGGAAAAGAGTAGATCCTGGGCATTCTCAGATTAAAGTTATAAGAAAGGAGGAAGATCCAGCAAAAAAAAAAAAAAAAAAAAAGACCAAGAAGAAGGGCCACTGAGGTAGAAGGAAAAACTAGTAATTGCAGTGTTATAGAAGAATATAGCACAAAATATTTCAAGAAGGATGGAGTGATGAACTACAGCCAATACTATCTAGAGGCTAAAGAAAGATAAGTGATGTTGACTTTGGCATGATGTAGTTTCTTTGTGACCTTGATCGATGTACTTTCAGTGAAAAGTTAGGAAAAAAGCCCAAATGGAGTGGGTTAAGGAAAGGACAGGAGATGAGTAAACTGGGCTCTGGTGAGAAAAGAAAATTTGTTTTTTGAAAAATATTAAATATAAAACACTTTCATAAACTCTGTCCCACCTATTGTTAAAACATCTCTCTGTTCACAGAAAGTGGTATGAAAGAGTTTTTGTTATTATTTACTTCAAACATGATGTACTCAATATTTTATCTCTACAAAACTTGGATGTTGGTAGAT
Organism: Cephalophus harveyi; assembly: GCA_006410635.1. Taxonomy (NCBI): domain Eukaryota; kingdom Metazoa; phylum Chordata; class Mammalia; order Artiodactyla; family Bovidae; genus Cephalophus; species Cephalophus harveyi. The sequence goes on along the minus strand of SJYT01025319.1, from coordinate 168,951 downwards.
TCAGCCTTGTAGATTACAAATTTTATATAATTTCCAAAAGAACTGTCAATGAAAGCTTAAGACAAACGTAATTTTGAAACATTCTTAATTATTCTTCTCAGAATAATACACGAGGAATTATTAGTACATAAACTTTACAAAGACAGTTTTATTAAAAATGTCATACACTTAAACTTAAGTGATAATCTTTTTGGTCATTCTGGTATTCGTTTCCAGTTTATCTTTTTCCTGGTTTCTCTGCTCTTTTCTTGGCAGCATTGTTTATATAATAAGATACTGACACAGTGTACTCTTTGGTCCTCTGACCAGATAGTTGCCATTTTGATCTGCCAGTCAAACTCAAGGGTCTGCCCTGAAAGTTGAGACAATTGATTACAGTTTGGACACTCAAGCAGTGTCAACTAATTTTGGTTTCCAAGGCTGGGATGATGTGAGCTGTGACTGGCAAGGCACTTGTCTAAAGCACAGCAAGGGTTATGACTGTCCTTATGGTTAACAACTGCACAAATAGAAACAGGCTGAGCTTGTGAATGTAGTTTCAACAAATTATTTGAAGTATGAGACTACCTCCTATCTGTATTTATTATTCCAGCTCTTGGCATAAAGTAGATGAAAAACTCTGTTTACTTTAAGCTTTTCCCTTAAAGGATCAGTGATGCTTCACTTCCCAACTCTGTGTGTATATAGCCAACCTCACAACTAGTCCAAGACATTAGCTAAACAAAACCCCAAACAACCCTCCACTCACACCCCAACATGAGGTCTGTATGAAGAGCTTAACATTCGTTAATTTTGAGGGGCATAGGGAAGAAATGAGCCAAACCCTACCTTGAAAATGGAATAAATATATTCAAAAACAAATACAGGAAGTAAAAGCTTTAGAGCCTTGGCAAGGCTTTACCCTCTCCTGTGATGTGTTTCTTTTGTGAAGGAGCCCACCCAGGACTTCAAACAACACAGTGGGGGTGTGTGTCTAGGAATCCTTCTAAAGGTTCTGAATGTGAACGAAAAAGCCTATTTGCTACCTTCCAATTGCCTCACATATTGGACACTGATAGTAGAAGATGACATACAAAGAGATCGATTCAAGCTTTATGGCCTTATTTTAGCTTGGCAGGCTCTCACCTGACTGCTGTTGGCTTGGAAATCAGGACACTAACCTGTCAAGTTTTTATTGGGTCATGAAAGAAAGAGAAAGTGAAAGTCACTCAGTTGTGTCTGGTTCTTTGCAACCCCATGGACTATACAGTCCATGGAATTCTCCAGGCCAGAACATCAGCACGCCAGGCCTCCCTGTCCATCACCAACTCCTGGAGTTCACTCAAACTCACGTCCATCGAGTCAGTGATGCCATCCAGCCATCTCATCCTCTGTCATCCCCTTCTCCTCCTGCCCCCAATCCCTCCCAGCATCAGAGTTTTTTCCAATGAGTCAACTCTTCGCATGAGGTGGCCAAAGTACTGGAGTTTCAGCTTTAGCATCATTCTTTCCAAAGAAATCCCAGGGTTGATCTCCTTAGAATGGACTGGTTGGATCTCCTTGCAGTCCAAGGGACTCTCAAGAGTCTTCTCCAACACCATTTAAATATATTTAATATCTTTAATTTTTAATTATGAAATAAAACATATTCATTGCAAAATTTTAAAAACTATAGCAGCATATCAAATAAAAAAATTCTCTTCTTCCCAATCCTCTAATTGCACCTGAGTGTTTATCCCCTGCAGAGATTGTATTCTATGTATATAATCCTATACTTATTATTATATACATACACAAATGCATATTCTATCCTAACAATTGTTATTTTTTCCTTAAATTTGTTATAGAAATTTCCCCATGACATACAAAGATTGCCAGAGATCAATAAAAGCCTCTCTTCCAGTTTTTCAATTATAGTGCTATATAAACTTACAAATGAATATATATTGGGACATTCATTTATTCATTCACAAACATTTATTGTGTTCTTTCTATATTCTAGGCAAAGATGAACCAGGTTTATTTTTCAGCTTGAGATTATCTATTCACTTTGTACGGTGAAGGATGAGAATTTGACTCTCTAGTTACTCCCAACACACACCATATACCCATACTACACACAGAGACTCACAGTTCTTCATACATCTTGAAATACTTACATAAGTTTTGCTAAATAGTATTCATGATTTTCATTATTATGATCACGTGACCCTGTTTAGGACTGAGCCACATGGTATACTTCAGTTGCCTCTAATTTCTCTCCCCAGTGTTTCTTTCTTTCTATTTGCCCATGCCCATGGCATCTGAGTTCTTTAACCGGGTGTTGAACCTGCAACCGCTGCGCTGGAAGCTCAAACTCAACCACTAGACCTCCAAGGAAGTCATTTCCAGGGTGTCTGAGGAAAAGAGTCACAGTACAGTAAGAACAGTAACTCCGGAGCTTGGCTGCTGGGATCCACACACCTTCTTGTCCATTTACTAACTGGGGAGACTGTGGGCAAGAATTTCAACCTCTCTGTGCCTCAACTTCTTCCTGAGAGTGACTATTTGGCAGGAATTTTGTAAGGACTGAGTGAGTTACTATACATAAAATGCTTACAAATGCTTACAAATTGTCTGGCACATGCTGAATATTAGGTAAGGGCTTGTTATTTTCATCATGACAGTCTCCCAAGAAAGGACATAAATGAGGTAATTTTTTTAACCTTCTGCCTTTATTCTATTCCTTCACTTGATTAATAAATAGTCTGCTTGTGTATAGGAACTAGGTTGAAAATCATTTTTCCCTTCAGAATTTGGAATCATTTCTTTATTGCCTTCCCATGGAGAAAGTCTCTCTTTTTATGAATTTTGATGCTATTCCATGTCCTTTTTTCCCCATATGTAACCAATATTTGTTTATATTTGTTTGTTTTCACTGTTTAGCTTTGTTTTGTTTCTCTGGAATTGTTTAGCATCCTCTCCCAATATCTAGTTGACCCAATATTTCATAATGACACACTTGAATATGGATCTGTCTAACAATTGTTTGGGATCCATAGTGGATCCTTTAAAATCTAGAGCTCATATCCCTTTGTTTGGAGATTTTTTGCATTGTTGCATTATTTACTTTCTTCTAGTTTTTCTGTTTGTTCTTCTTCTTAGTTACTTACTAGGAACTAATTAGGAGAAGGCAATGGCACCCCACTCCAGTGTTCTTGCCTGGAGAATCCCAGGGACAGGGGAGCCTGGTGGGCTGCTGTCTATGGGGTCGCAGAGCTGGACACGACTAAAGCGACTTAGCAGCAGCAGCAGCAGGAACTAATTAGTAAGTAACTAATTAGTTACTCACTTAGGAACTTTTATTAGTTACTTACCCTCCAAATAAAATGTCTAATATTCATATCTTTTGCTCCCTTCTTTTCCATCTCTTTGTCCTTTTGTATTAATTTTAAGGTATTCTCTCAACTTTAGTTTCCGATTTGTCTATTGAAACTTTTATTTTAAGATGTTTTAGATTTGAATGAGTTTATTCTTCCTTGAATGGCACTTATTATTTTTCAACAACATCTTGTTTCATCGCTACCCTATTTGTCTTTTCAACAAATACTGGCCTTTTACAATGGTCTCAGCTCTGTCCATTGCTATGTTTCCACCGGTTTCATTGACTTTTGTTTGCCTAGATCTTCCAAGTGAAGGACTTCTCTAGAGAATACACTTCCACTTTGCTGGACCAGGGAGAGGACTTGGGAAGGACTCAATATAAACTTTCAACCAATTGTCCTGTATTTACTTCTTCACCTCACGTTGGCTTCTATAGGTGCCTTGAACCTCCAATTCCTGGGCTTGGTCCATTTCAGTAGCATGAATTATTTATGACTTGGCGGCTTCCTCCCCTATAGACATGTAGGTTTCTGAGTTCTCTGCTCTGTGAAATCAATTTTCACTCTTTCTTTGGATTTCCTTCTGCAATTTTTTTTTTTTTTTTTACTGTCTATGTTTGTTTTCATTTTCTGTGATGTGTCTTTGACTCTGTGGGCTATACCGTCTTTATTTATATATTTTTACTTTATTTTAATTTTAATGGTGTTTCAGGAAGAAATGGGATTAAACATTTCAGTCTGTCACATTTAGCCTGAAGTCTACAATATTTTTTAACAAACATTTTTGAAGATTCAAGGCAAATTATTAAATGCCTGCTGCTGCTAAGTTGCTTCAGTTGTGTCCGACTCTGTGCGACCCCATAGACGGCAGCCCACTAGGCTCCTCTGTCCCTGAGATTCTCCAGGAAAGAATACTGGAGTGGGTTGCCATTTCCTTCTCCAATGCATGAAAGTGAAAAGTGAAAATGAAGTCTCTCAGTCATGCCCAACTCTTAGCGACCCCATGGACTGGAGCCTACCAGGCCCCTCCGTCCATGGGATTTTCCAGGCAAGAAAATGCCTACTCCATGCCAAAAACTTCTTTGAGGGCTGCTTCTTAAATTTTTAGTGTCTACAATATGTTTCAGCCTATGTTAAAACTACCCCCTAAGTATTTCTGCTGAGCAATAAATACATTGAATAAATGACTTCTTTTGGCCTGTTGGTTACTAACCAATTTGAAAAAAAAAAGTTAAAGGATCTTTGTTATAAAATTTTCTAAATTACATTATTTTTCATCCAACTAGTGTTGTAATACAGAGATTCTTTCCTTTTAGGTCTTCATGCTCCTGAATATACATGTATGTGTGCAAGTGTGCGAGTGAGTGTGCAGTGTGTGTATATGTGTGCGAGTATGAATATTTCCACGTGAGAGTGTAGTGTATGTCTGTGAGCATGTTCAGTTGCTTCAGTTGTCTGATTCATTGCAACCCCATGGACCATAGCCCTCCAGGCTCCTCTGTCCATGGGATTCTCCAGGCAAGAATACTGAAGTGGGTTGCCATGCTCTCCTCTAGGGGATCTTCCAGACCCAGGAATTAAATCTGAATCTCCTACCTTGCAGGTAGATTCTTTACCTCTGAGCCTCTGGGGAAGGAAGCCCTGTCTGTGAGCATCAGTTCAGTTCAGTTCAGTCACTCAGTCGTGTCCGACTCTGCGACCCCATGAATCACAGAATGCCAGGCCTCCCTGTCCATCACCAACTCCTGGAGTTTAACCAAACTCATGTCCATCGAGTCGGTGATGTCATCCAGCCATCTCATCCTCTGTCGTCCCCTTCTCTTCCTGCCCCCAATCCCTCCCAGCATCAGGGTCTTTTCCAATGAGTCAACTTTTCTCATGAGGTGGCCAAAGTATTGAAGTTTCAGCGCTTCCAGTGAACACCCAGGACTTCCAGTGAACACCCAGGACTTATCTCCTTTAGGATGGACTGGTTGGATCTCCTTGCAGTCCAAGGAACTCTCAAGAGTCTTCTCCAACACCACAGTTCAAAAGCATCAATTCTTCGGCACTGAGCTTTCTTCACATTCCAACTCTCACATTCATACATGACCACAGGAAAAACCATAGCCTTGACTAGATGGACCTTTGTTGGCAAAGTAATGTCTCTGCTTTCGAATATGCTGTCTAGGTTGGTCATAACTTTTCTTCCAAGGAGCAAGCGTCTTTTAATTTCATGGCTGCAATCACCATCTTCAGTGATTTTGGAGCCCCAAAAGATAAAGTCTGTGAGCCTGTGTGTGCAAATGTGTATGTGTGTTTATGGTGCAGCTAGAAAACAACTCTGCTGGTGACTCGAGCACCAAGGTCCTTGTAATTCTTCCATATTCCTGTTTCTACACTTATAAAAGTGAAATTACCATTCATCTTGTAGATATAGAAATGCATCATACTATAAAACACTTGGAAATAGCTCTATTAGACATAAAATAAACTGCTGCCTATAAAACTGGGATTAATGAAACATTAGAAGCAAAGGTGTTTTCACTCGTGAGACTTATGTTCCACTCAAGCGGGATTATTGGGTCTGGAATTGTTCTTGCTTCCTGGACTTATACTGCTTTTCCATCTGAGAACCCAGCTGCCAGTTAAAGACATATGTTGATGAACTACCACAGGGTTGCCTTTGTTCTTTGCCCAGAGGGCTGGTGGCAGAAAGGAAACAGGAAGATGTTGGAAAGCAGCTCATCTTTATTACTAAAGGCCCTGAAGGGAGAGTATTATAAAAATTAAATAAAAGGACTTCCTTGGCTGTCCAGTGGTTAGGACTTTGCCTTCCAATGCTGGGAGTACGGGTTCGATTCCTTGTCAAGAAGCTAAGATCTCACATGCCTTGCAGCCAAAAAGCCAAAACATAAAACAGAAATAATATTGTAACAAATTCAATAAAGACTTTAAAAATAGTTCACATAAAAAAATCTTTAAAAAATCAAATAAAGGTGAATAAATACAACTTCCTTTCAAACTGTGCTGTGCAACACCAGGAATGCTCACATAGCTAACCAGCCATCTAGTCTGCATTCAGAGATATAAATAAAAGACTTCTTTCAACCTGATATCATAGGATTTTAGATAGCAAGTATGCCATCCTTCTGTCTGAAGTAAAGAAACACTTACTTCATTCAACAGTTAAGCGAGCTGCTATCTGGCCCTCATTATATCTGAGATTTACAAGGACTATGCAGGCCTGTGTTGCCCACGTCAGAGACCACCAGTATAAAATGCAGCAAATGGGATTTTTATCTTTCAGCACGCCTCCAAGTTGTTGCACAAGATACACTTCTCAGTCTGCATATAATCAATCTAACGTAAACCATTATCTCTGCACAAGAGACTAAGCTGAAAGCTCCTATGCTCAGGATCATACTTAAACATGCCTGACGTTCACAGCTCCCTGGATTTCTTGCAAAACCCTGGGCCATGCAAGATATTCCACGCTGAGACCAAGCTGGACTGAATGTGAGAGGAAAAAAGACGGTATCTTAAGAGGAGTTTGTTGACAGGCTGGGGAGTGAACATTTCACCAAAAATCAAAGGGTGATTTGTTCCCAAGTTTCCAAATTAACTGGTAAATGCTGGCCTACCAGGAGAGGGATTGTCCTTCAAGTTCAAGCTCAAGGACATTACTTTTTGTTTGTTGCCATTAAAAAGATATTCATGGAAGCCTCGGATTGCCTTTGTTTGCTAGCGATATTATTTAGAGGTCCTGAAAGATAACTGAAATTAAGCCTCTTTTAGAAATGACAAAATGGTATTTTTTGGCAAAGGCCAGAAGAGTAAGTAATTTGCACTACCATTTTGGCTTTGTATATTTTTATGTATTATTTTGCTTTTCAAAGTCATTAATCATCTTCAGGGTGAATGTTCAATACATATCTTCACCTTTCATTCTCAGTACTCTTTTATTCTTTGAGTCCCTGAGCTCATTTTCTCCTAAGGTAAGGGATTTTGATTCTTATATCAGCAACATCCCTTGGGTCTAAAGCACTGAGCCTTCACCAGCAGTCATCTTGTAATGAATGAATAAGCATCTTAATTTCATGGTAAATGGCAAATGAGGATTGTGGTTCCAGCAAGGCATCTGGGAGGCCATATCAAATATTAGATTCTCCTTCAGGCAGTTAGCTTGTCCATAAATTGCTAGGCTAGGACTACGGCGTAATCGCTCAGCAGCGTTCGACTCTTTGTGACCCTATAGACTATAGACTGCCAGGCTCTTCTGTCCTTGCGACTTTTTTCAAGCATGTGTACTGGAGTGGGTTGTCATTTCCTCCTCCAGGGGATCTTCCTGACCCAGGTATCTCCTGAATTTTATGTGGATTCTTTACTGCTGAGCCATCAGGAAAGCCCAAACTACTAGGACAAGCCCTCCAATCTCACAAATGTACACTCTTATGGGACTTTCCTGACAGTTCAGTGCTTAAGGCTTGGCCTTCCAAAGCAGGGGTTGTAGGTTCAACCTCTGGTTGGCGAGCTAAGATCCCACATGTTGGCCAAGAAAACAAAACTTAAAACTTAAGCAATATTGTAACGAATTCAATAAATACTTTAAAAATGGTCCACATCAAAAAATCTTAAAGAAAAAAACAACCCCAAAACCAAGAACAAATGTACCATCCTAGACACAAAAGACCCAGAAATGTGTGTGTATGGATAAAACTAAAAATTATCTTTTTTTTTTTTGGTCAACTCAATATGTGTCTTATTTTGAGAGAAAGTGACAGCAATTACTTTTTAAATACATTCAGTTCACATAAGATTGAAAATGGAAAGGGAAGGCTGATCACTACCATAGCTTCTCTGTTTCACATATAGCATCTGGGTTCATGTTGACACTGTCAGCATTACAAAAAGGATTGTTTTAAAGGAAGAAAAGGGAGTAAATGAAATATATCAGGTTGCTACAGATATCTGGAATATTTAACTGAAGAATTCAACATAATTGAGATAATCAAATTGTTCAAGTAAAACACTGAACACCTGTGAAGACATGCTTTTCAATTTTCTAGTAATCTGAAAAAAGTAATTTTTCAAATAACCTTTGGTAGTTCTATGTCAATTCCATTGTCTCTGGGGCATGACAGGAAGAACAGACTTCACAGCTGGGACAAGATCTGTTTGGCATTTGTCTTCTGCAGCCTTGAAGAGTCTTTGTTGACCACTCTGGGTAAGGAAAAATGCCGCAATATTTATCCCCAAATAGTTAAAGTGGTTCTGGCCAGCTTCTATTTTGGGAAATTGAATGTTGCCAACATAAAGAATTTCCCACATCATTTCTGTTATAAAGCTATTCTTCATTTCCTGCTCTGTAGTGGAACCATGGTTTGTTTTTTTTTTCCCCTTTTTCTTTTTCCCCCATGAAACTGCTGTCTTGTAGGGAGGAGGAGGCAGAGGTGATTTCTTTATTTTGAGGTCATTTTGCAGACAGTGAGCTGCCAAATCCATTTGAGTATTTTTCAAGAACCAGCATTGTTATGCTTCACCTTATAGCTGTGTAGGAGATATCCCAGAAATTTCATTTATTGGGTACCATAAAACTCAAGGCTTCGACATAATTCTTTTCCTATAAAATAAAGCTATGTGGTAAGGCGAGAAATACTGAGAACAACAAATATGTGGATAGCAGGCTCACAGAAATGTCTCCTTCCCTTCTACCTCTTCACAGGCCTCAGCCACATCATTTGCTAGAAAATCATTATGCCTGCCATGCTCACTGGGACTGCTGCTCAACTGTGACAATTACAACTGGTTTATGAAGTCCTTGTGTCTACTGAGCTGATGAAGCCAAAAATGAATCATAATATCTATACTAACCCCAAATGACCAGCCACCATAAAGCTGTATTCTCCTTTGCTGAGACACAGTGGTCAGCCTGATGGGAAACAAGTAGAGAATGTGAAATGGAGGTAAAAGGCAAGCAGGCCATTATCCCAGGGTCAGTACTTAAACATGTTCTTGGTGCTAAGCTTGCCCCTAATGTTTCTGAGGTTGTAGCAAGACTATAAACAGAGGTCTTAACTATTTAAAATATATAAAGCTAATATACAAATGCATAATATATTCTGTCCTCCTGTTTTGACAAGTACACTGTCATGGTGACATGGAAGTCTTAAACTTTGTGGAGTTAATTAATACTATAATGCGAATGGCAGATTTAAGGGAGTGACTTTTAGTGGGAAGCAGTGAGGCTGTATTACAAAGTCTTGGCAAAAGATACAGAGAGAAGATATGGATATGCAGGGACAAATGGAATACTATTCTGTAACTTTGTAAACTGCCGGATTTGCTGTGCTACTTAAAATAAACATATCAGACCTGGAAAGACCTCTGTAGATCTCTTCTCAGAGGTCTCTTTTGGACCATGGTTTAAATTAAGTTTCAGTTCAGTTCAGTTCAATTGCTCAGTCGTGTCTGACTCTTTGCGACCCCATGAATTACAGCATGCCAGGCCTCCCTGTCCATCACCAACTCCCGGAGTTCACTCAGCTCACGTCTGAGTGCCATCCAGCCATCTCATCCTCTCTCGTCCCCTTCTCCTCCTGCCCCCAATCCCTCCCAGCATCACAGTCTTTTCCAGTGAATCAACTCTTCGCATGAGGTGGCCAAAGTACTGGAGTTTCAGCTTTAGCATCATTCCTTCCAAAGAAATCCCAGGGCTGATCTCCTTCAGAATGGACTGGTTGGATCTCCTTGCAGTCCAAGGAACTCTCAAGAGTCTTCTCCAACACCACAGTTCAAACGCATCAATTCTTTGGCGCTCAGCCTTCTTCACAGTCCAACTCTCACATCCATACATGACTACTGGAAAAACCATAGCCTTGACTAGATGGACCTTAGTCGGCAAAGTAATATCTCTGCTTTTGAATATGCTATCTAGGTTGGTCATAACTTACAGGTGTATTTTATCTTAGTCTTTCTTGCCATTTACCTCTCTTACATTTTCCTCTGGGTAGGGGGCCCCAGGCAAAGTAATCAGCTCCCACTTCACCAAGCCCATGTTGTTCGCTTTACTATCCAGATTTCTTTCCTACTTATTACTTCTCTATATCAAATCTTTCAGCTTTTGCTCTGCCCATTTTCTCCTATTCAGCTGAAACACAAAGAGCAAAGCTTCCTCCTCCTTCCAGCTTTCCTCATTTATTTATTTATTTTGCTTTTAAAAAAGATTTTTATTGGAGTACAGTTGATTTACAATGTTGTGTTAGTTTCAGGTGTACAGCAAAATGAATCTGTTAAATATCTATATCTATATCTGTGCATGCATGTGTACTAAGTTGCTTAAGTCATGTCCAACTCTGCAACACCATGCACTGCAGCCCACTAGGCTCCTCTGTCCATGGGACTCTCCAGGCAAGAATACTGGATTGGGTTGCCATGCCCTTCTCCAGGGGATCTTCCCAACCCAGGGATTGAACCTACATCTCTTATATCTTCTGCACCAGCAGGGTTCTTTACCACTGGTACTACCAGGGAAGCCCTGCATATTTATATCTATATCTCTCCACTCTTTTTTAGATTCTTTATGGTGGGAAGATTAAGAAGAGAAGGTTTATTCCCAACACAAATAGAAAGAAAATGTGAATTTTTACTCAAACCCTAACAGTGGGGCCTCTGTGTGGGGATAATGATTGAAGAGTAGAAAGAGGAAAGAGAAGTGGCTACTCCTCTTTCTCTCAAACTCAAGTAGATCTTCCAGAGGGTTCAGGGATTTCAGATGTTCATTTCACAACATAAATTTTGAAATTCAGAGACTCATAAATTCCAAAAGGATCCTAGTGGAATGTTGTGTGAACAGCAGGCAACACAGTTCCAACTACTAACTGCTGACCACCATCATCACCTCAGGTTTACAGAGAACTTTCACAAGTATTAGCTAACTCGACAAGTGTTAATGCTAAGGACAATCACCATGAGATTTCAAAAAGTACATTATAGTTATAGCAAGTTTGTTATTTTGAGAGAAAAGTTGTTTTTCCATTTTAATTATTGTTCAACTTTCGATTCTCCCTTGTGAGCGATGATTTCACCATGCTGGGTTCCTCTGGTCAGTCTCTTCATTGCCCAACAGTGTGTGTTAATATAAAGTTATGTGTTGAAAAAATAATTGTCACCACAAGTCCACCAGGCAAGACCATAAGCAAGAAAACATTGTTACCACAGCAACAAGAACAATTCTTCTTTTGAAAGTATATTTTTGGATTCACCAAACAATTCTTTTCTCTTTCTTTTGTCAATGCCTAAAAAAAAATAGCTAGAAAAGTGTTAAGTGTTTTCTTCAACTTCTTCTCTATAGTGAGGATGCAATAATGTTTTTTCCTAAGATTTGTTCCCTGTCTTTGGGAAAGTAATAATTGTGCACAAATGCAAGTAAGACTTCAGTTTACAAGATTTTTTTTTTCTCTTTTATTACACAAAGAGAAAAAAGGATAGTTATTTCATTTTTCCATGTTTGCCCTGTGGCATCTTGTTACAGGGCATCTGGTTATTTCTGTCATTGCATTCCACATTTCTGATGGATGACTTAACACATGTCTACTTTGAACATTTCAAACTTGGAAAAGTAAACTCTTTAGTAAGTTTCCCACCACCTACCCATCCATCACTGGGGTAAGCAGTTGTATTTCACAGAATCATCTCCTTCCAAGCACTGCCAGGCTCTGGAATATGGTTTGGAAGTAGGGAAAAACAGATAACAAAAGTTTTGTATAAGGTGTCAGTTGACAATTCAACTTGAACAATCTTGTTACTTTAATATGTCACACTTATTACAAATGCAGATTTAGAGGAATAATGTGATGTGCTTATTTTTTTTAAGGCAAAAAGAGAAAGAAATATTTGCTCTGATTTGGATTAAAGAATTGTGATACTTTACATGATTTGTTTTGGTGTGGATTTAATATTTGAAAATTCTTAATTTGGGACCAAGAATAAGTAAAAATTATGACCATCAAAAAAATCCACTCAGAATGTGAAAGTGAATGGAAAGTTAGGGAGTGATGATTGAAGAGGAGAAAGAAAACAACTGTGGGAAATTTAGGAAAATACTGGAAAGGAAAAATAGATATGGCTTGAATTTTTTATCAATATTAACAGTAGGTAATATTTGATGAGAGTCAGGTTTAAGTGCTTTGCAGGTAATATTTTATTCAATCCTCACTATGACTTTTTAATTATCATCTCTCTTATAAATCGGTGTAGGGACATTACATGTCTTAACACCACAGTGAGCAAATGATGGAGATGGGGGATGGACATGGTTGAATGACGGAGGCGCCACTCTCAACTCCATGATGCTACCTTCTTAGTATTCCTTAGAGGGAAGTCAACTTCCTTAAAAGGCATGCTCTACTAATGATGCTCTCCTTAGCTGCTTGAGTAGGATTGTTTATATCACGCATGGAATAAATAAAAAAATCACTTTTCTGGGTTTGCACCTAATGTCTCAGGTTTGGAAAAATGATGGTGTCTGGATGGACAGCATCTCTGTTACTAGTAGTGGCTAACAGAAGGGCATGGGGTTGTTGCTTAATCGCCAAAGCTCTTCAAAGAAGTATGTGTGTCACCTCCAAAGGACAGAGGCCATGTGGCATGGGAAAAAGACATGTAGTCTCAACCAATGCAAATTTTCTCTCTTTTTTAAAAATAAAAAGCAGTCCTTTAGCAATTTTGAAGGCATAAATTTTAAATTTCTCGCTTAAATAAAGAAGCAACTACAGTATTTTCTTTCCTTCTTAGCAGCCCCTCTTTCTTACCTTGTTTGGATCATAATAGAGCAGTGTGTTTTCCATCAGTTCAGTTCAGTCGCTCAGGCGTGTCTGACTCTGTACAACCCCATGAACCGCAGCCTGCCAGGCCTCCCTGTCCATCACCAACTCCTGGAGTCCACCCAACCCATGTCCATTAAGTCAGTGATGCCATCCAACCATCTCATCCTCTGTCATCCCCTTCTCCTCCTGCCCTCAATTTTTCCCAGCATCATGGTCTTTTCAAATGAGTCAGTTCTTCGCATCAGGTGGCCAAAGTATTGGAGTTTCATCTACAACATCAGTCCCTCCAATGAACACCCACAACTGATCTCCTTTAGGATGGACTGGTTGGACTCTCCTTGGTTGGAGAGTCTCCAAGGGACTCTCAAGAGTCTTCTCCAACACCACAGCTCAAAAGCATCAATTTTTCAGCACTCAGTTTTCTTTGTAGTCCAATTCTCACATCCATACATGACCACTGGAAAAACCATAGCCTTGAATAGACAGACCTTTGTTGACAAAGTAATGTCTCTGCTTTTCAGTATGCTATCTAGGTTGGTCATAACTTTTCTTCCAAGGAGTAAGCGTCTTTTAATTTCATGGCTGCAGTCACCATCTGCAGTGATTTTGGAGCCCAGATAAATAAAGTCAGCCATTGTTTCCACTGTTTCCCCATCTATTTACCATGAAGTGATGGGACCAGATGCCATGATCTTAGTTTTCTGAATGTTGAGCTCTAAGCCAACTTTTTCATTCTCCTCTTTCACTTTCATCAAGAGGCTCTTTAGTTCTTCACTTTCTGTCATAAGGGTGGTGTCATCTGCATATCTGAGGTTATTGATATTTCTCCCGGCAATCTTGATTCCAGCTTGTGCTTCCTCCAGCCCAGCATTTCTGATGATGTACTCTGCATATAAGTTAAATAAGCAGGGTGACAGTATACAGCCTTGACGTACTCCTTTTCCTATTTGGAACCAGTCTGTTGTTCCATGTCCATGTGTTTTGCATAGAGCAGGTCAAAATGCATTTTCTCCAAAAATCTCCTGGGGGATTTTTGAAGTTTGTAAGTGGGAAAATTATATATACACACTCACCAGTCCACATTTAACTTTTCTCTACATTTCATAAAATTATTGCTCAGGACAATCTTGTCAAGAATATTAACATATTAACTCCACCTCCATTTTCTACTGCTTCCTCTTATCTTTTTCCATATATATGTTTTAAAGCTATAAAAGTGAAGCAATAGAATTAACTCCCAAGAATTTCTTATTGGCTTCAAAGTGAGGTAGACATCAGTTTGAATCTTAGCTCTGCCCTTCCTAGCTCTGAGATTATGGGAAACTTTCTGAACATCCTTTTACTTATTTGCTAAATGGAGCTGAGGTGAGGAATTTTTAAGAAAATGTTTGCAAAGCCTGTACATGTGTGTGCCTTGAACAGAGAAGGTACTTAATGAATGATGGTCCGTTATTATAAGGAAGTCAGGGGTAAAAGTGCATTTAGACCTCAACATCTCCACATAGGCAGGCTCCAGCTAAACCCCATGAGGCTCCTTTTCCTAAAAAAAGAAAACAAAAGCCATGTCTTGTGGGAAATGGGCTCATGGCAAGTCTTCTAAAGGTGCTACAACATTAAAATGTCTTTCTTCCTACATCTTTTTCTATTTTGTCCTTGACAAGCACCACCTCCCAAGTGATGAGTAGGTAACACATGATCTATGAATGAGTAGACTCACTTCTTTCACTACCACATTTCTCTGGAGGAGCTGAGAAAAACTGGTGTTTTCAGGAAGGGTAATTAATAGGGAGACACTGCCACTGCTTCAATCACCTGCATATCCATCAACTTCTGCAAGGTCAAAGTTCAATTAATTGATGACACCCTGGAGACACCCAAAGCAGTTAACAAGTCTCTAGAACTTTGTGAAAAAACAAGCTGCAAGATTCAATCTCCCATAAATTCCCATTGTGGGGTTCCATCTCCTAACTTATTCTTCTACATCAAATACCCCTCATTAAGAAATATTTCACAAGAAGTTAGCATAGAAGCCAAATATTGAAAGATCACAGCATAAGAAAATGAAATATTGAGACATGATACTTTTAATATATGACCATCAATGGATACCATCAAAAAATCCTACAACATAATCCATTTTCAAGAGAAAGCATGTTTTATCTGGGGAGTTTCATAAAGTAACACCCTTTTCCCCACCATGCATTTTAGTGTGTCAGCAAGTCAGTGTTCATGTTCTTAAATGTTACTGTTGAAAATCTTGATCACAATGGGCCATGACTCTGCATGTCTTCAGGTATTACAGAGAGGTAGTAGCTTGGAGAAGATGTATGGTAACAATACTGATTTTGAGAAGAGTTTTGTTAAAATGATTAAACAAGGAGACCATTAGGCTGAGGTGGCTTTTGGTATCCATGAGGATACCTTGATAACCTAGCAAGCAAACCAAAAACCTAGAGTCAGCGTACACACATTGTAGAAAATGGAATTTTAAAACAACCAATAGTTGTTTTAAAATAGTCAAGTAGGGAAATAGTCAAGTAGCCTTTCCCAAATAAGGCAACTGTTTAAGCTCTAGCCAGACAAATAATTTCTAGGCTGTGCTTCATTATCTTCTCTATAAAAAGCCTTGTTCCAAGTTCGCATAGGAGGAGCACACCAAATCACTTCCAGTTTGGAGCTACCTTATATGAATCACATTTGAATAAAATAAACTCTTAAGAATTTTACTGTGCCTTGGTTTATCTTTTAACAGTTTACTTCTGTCACTTGGTAGGTGGAGTAAAACAGGGCAAAACAAAGCTGTCCTTGGGCCCCTGCCTCAGAAGCTGAAACCAAAGCTCCTCACTGGGACCCCTTTTTCAACAGTCTCCCTGGGAACCTCCAAAAGGTCTAAATGATAGCCAAACCTACCACTGAGAAAATGAAGTAATGCAGGAAGGGGACTTACTATGTCCAGGGAAAAGATCAGATTGCTTCTTTCTTTTTCATTATGCCAAATAGACTCTCTATGATAGGTAGTTGCTTTCATAAAACCCACCACAGTAACCATACACATTTGATAGAATCATCTCCATATCATCAGTTCAGTTCAGTTCAGTCGCTCAGTCGTGTCCGACTCTTTGCGACCCCATGAATCGCAGCACGCCGGGCCTCCCTGTCCATCACCAACTACCTGAGTTCACTCAAACTCACATCCATCGAGTTGGTGATGCCATCCAGCCATCTCATCCTCTGTGGTCCCCTTTTCCTTCTGCCCCCAACCCCTCCCAGCATCAGAGTCTTCTCCAATGAGTCAACTCTTTGCATATATGTCCCAAAGGGGGAAAATGGGAAGCTTTCTAATTCATCTCTTTCATTGTCCAATCTGCAGCACAGCCTGCAACCTGCTGCTTTTCTGGTTTCATAATTATTTTGTTTATTGGCCCTTGAGATGTTTGCCTGTCTGACCTTTGACATAAGTCCCTTGAGGTTAGGGTTAATGTCTTTTTTATTCTGGATTTAACCAGTTGCTCAGAGCCATAGAGTTTCTATATAGGTAGTATATTTTATTCTCCAACTTGTATTTTAATTCTTTGCCTGGTTTAAGAAAAAATATTCTTCAAATAATCATTTGGCCTGTCATCAGTTTTGGAGCCACACTGTAGTGTAAACAAAACCAATTTTTCTAATCTCCAATAAAGTCAAGTACAAAAGAGTTCAATGTGCTTTAGTTTATACTGAAATATATAAATACTTCTGCATCTCATAAAAAAAACAACACTAGACATACTGTAAGCTGCTTGGATTTGGCATCACTCATTTCAGCATTAGTGTTTCATTTAGAGATAGATTCCTGAAAAATAGAACCGTGACAAGACACCTTTTATAAATCAAAGCCATGATGTCATGAAACTATGAGGTCAGTGCAGAGGGCTGAACCGTATGCTGACTTTCATAACATAATGAGAGTACCTCAGGGTTCCACTCTATGTCCCTGTTCTGGGCCCCATCAGAAAAGTGCTTCAGGACAAAGGTGGAACACATTAATTTCATTTGTCATTCTTAAAACATGGCATTTTTGGTGAGTTTAATTGAAAGAAAACTAATTTCTTCCATTTCTCTTTATTAGAAATCATGAAAGTATTTAACATACCCAGACTTATCTCATATCACAACTGCTAGTTAACCTTCTGCTAAAACAAGTTTTGAAAGGTTATACCACTTTTCTACTTTGTAGTCAAACTTTTTATCTCAATATAACATCTCTTTTACCCCCAAACTTGCTAAATAAACATGCTAGCAGAAGTTATGTATTGACATTGTGATTTCAGGCAAAGACTCATTACTTGACAACAGCAGTTTCTAATTGGAGAATATCATATGGAACAGATTTGAACTGTGTGGCCTGAATGGATGAACCCAAGATGTTTTGCTTTGCAAATATATATCAAATGAGAGGGATAAAAAGGTAGTATCTTCTATGATTCTCCCATCCGTTGGGCATGTGATCTGTTTCCATGTGCTTCAAGGCTCTCTTGTGCTCAGCATTTATTTTGTTCTAAAGATGTAAGTTTATACTGTATGGTAGTTCGTTGCAGTAATGACATCCAACTTGTTCAAACTTCTTTTCACCCATGCCTCTAAATATTCTTCCACCTTGACAGAGCCCAGCCATGTGACCTGCTTTGGCCAATGAGAGAATAGAAAATATAATGTCAGGGTTGGAAAGTACCTGTGCACTGGGGTTTGCCCTTTCCTGTTGCTCTTTGGACCCTAAAACCACCCAGAAGAAGCCCCAGATAGTCTCATAGAGGAGAGGCACATGGAGCAGAGATGAGCCATCCTAGCTGAGATGCTGTAGACCAGTGGTGCCCAAGATGTATTCCCCAGGCCAACAGTAGTAAAATCACCTGTGAACCTGTTACAAATTCAAATTCTCCAGCTTCACCCCAACTCTACTGAATCAGAAACTCTAGAGGTAGGC
This sequence comes from Cephalophus harveyi, assembly GCA_006410635.1. Taxonomy (NCBI): domain Eukaryota; kingdom Metazoa; phylum Chordata; class Mammalia; order Artiodactyla; family Bovidae; genus Cephalophus; species Cephalophus harveyi. Next base: position 150,841 of record SJYT01025319.1, on the reverse strand, counting down.
CCCAGTGATCTGTGTTTTCATGCTCTCAGTTCAGTTCAGTTCAGTCGCTCAGTCGTTCCGACTCTTTGTGACCCCATGAATTGCAGCACTCCAAGCCTCCCTGTCCATCACCATCTCCTGGAGTTCACTCAGACTCACGTTCATCGAGTCCGTGATGCCATCCAGCCATCTCATCCTCGGTCGTCCCCTTCTCCTCCTGCCCCCAATCCCTCCCAGCATCAGAGTCTTTTCCAATGAGTCAACTCTTCACATGAGGTGGCCAAAGTACTGGAGTTTCAGCTTTAGCATCATTCCTTCCAAAGAAATCCCAGGGTTGATCTCCTTCAGAATGGACTGGTTGGATCTCCTTGCAGGCCAAGGGACTCTCAAGAGTCTTCCCCAACACGAAAGTTCAAAAGTTCAATTCTTCGGTGCTCAGCCTTCTTCACAGTCCAACTCTCACATCCATATATGACCACAAGAAAAACCATAGCCTTGACTAGACGGACCTTAGTCAGTAAAGTAATGTCTCTGCTTTTGAATATGCTATCTAGGTTGGTCATAACTAGGTTATGGTAAAACATGCTCAAGTTTAAGAACTATCCTCTAGATCAACTAACCTGCCAATTGCCAAACACACGAGTGAGGCCATCCTAGACCAAGGGTAAGCAAGGGACACAGACACATCCATTTATTTACATGTTGTGTTGACTGCTTTCACACTACAAGAGCAGAGTCATTGAGCAGTTACAACCTAGACAGCAGAGCTTGCAAAGCCTAAAAATATTTATTATCTGGTCTTTTATGGAACCAGGTTGTCATCACTGTCCTGAACCAACCAGTTCCAGCTGAGTCATTAGCTAACAACAGGGATCAGCCAAGCTGGCCTGGACCAAAAAAACACCCCCAGTTAACTCACAGAATCATGAGAAATAATAAATGTTCATTATTCTAAGCCATTCAAGTTTGGAGTGTTTTTACTTGCTTTAAAATATGCGAGATAAACATGAGCTCAAAAAAGTTCCCCGGTGTGAAAGTCAATCACTGACTCATCACCTTTTCCAGACAATGACTTGCTTACACCTCACCTCCAGGCTACCCGCCTAGAATCAAGGCTTTTCTTTTTTTTTTTTCACCCTTTGGTGAGTACAATAAGCCTTCATTACATTAAATATTGGCCACCTGATGCAAAGAGCTGACTCACTGGAAAAGGCCCTGATACTGGGAAAGACTGAGGGCAAGAGGAGAAGGGGGCAACAGAGGACGAGTTGGTTGAATGGTATCACTGACTCAGTGAACACAAATTTGAGCAAATTCTGGGAGATAGTGAAGGACAAGGAAGCCTGGAGTGCTGTAGTCTATGGGGTCACAAAGAGTTGGACATGACTTAGCGACTAAACAACATCATCAAATTTTATGATTGAACTGTATTAATTTATTTTTAAATGATTGTTATTTGTAGAAATTGATTTCTTCATTAATTGGATATATTTTTCTATCTGCACAAATTGTTTGATATCTTCAATTGGGATGGAACATGTCATTTTTTGCCATTAAAATTAATGGAAATAATTTTGAAATTAATAACTTTTCACTTAGTGGCAGGGTTTTACAAAAAGGAATAAGCTTCTTAAAAAAAATCTAGAAAGACATAGAAGATGTTAGTTGTTATGTGTGTTTAGTGGGATTATGGATGCTTTTTGACTTTGGGGTGTGTATTTTCATTTTCCTTTAGAAAATCATGAATATATATTATTTTAAAATCAGGACTACTCTTTGTCCTCCACGACAGATATTATTCAGTTTTTCTTCCTTAGACTCCAGCTGTGTTGTATGTTCCAAAATATTTCATGCATTATTTCATTTTAGATTATTTTAAAAATCATCTTTTAATTTTGAAATAATTTTAGATTTACAGAGAAGTTGCAAAGATAATGCAGAGTTCCTGCATGCCTCACTTAGTTTTCCCTAATGTTAGCATCTTACTTTACCATGGTATATTTGTCAAAACTAAGAAACCAACATTGGTGCATTACTGTTCAATTCAAGACTGTTTGGATTTTACCTATTTTTTTTTTTTTTACTGAAGTATACTTACTTTACAATGTTGTGTTAGTTTTTGCTGTACAGCAAAGTGAATCAGATATACATATACATGGATCCCCTCTTTTTTTGGATTTCCTCCCTACTATAGAACAGGTTCCTTCGACTCACCACAGGCCATTGAGTAGAGTTCCCTGTACTATACAGCAGGTTCTCATTAGTTATCTATTTTATATACAGTAGTGTAACAATATTGCATACATAATTTCAAATGACTAATACCTCTGGGTTTTATCTTTGTTGTTGTTTAGTCACTCAATAATGTCTGACGTTTTGCGACCCCATGGGCTAGCCCACCAATCTCCTCTGTCCATGGGATTTCCCAGGTAAGAATACTGGAATGGGTTGCCATTTCCTGCTCCAAGGGATCTTCCCAATCCTGCTTTGTAGGAGCCACCTGGGAAGCCTGTTTTATCTTTATTATTACACTACTTTATTATTTTTTGAACTTAACGTGTGTGTGGTGGGAGGAGGCCTAATTTGAGATATGAAACACACAAGTCCCAAGTTAATTTCACCAGAGTGGACACCAGAAAGGACAGCTTCTCTGATTCAGCATTTATACATAGAAGTGAATGAGACTCACCTCAGAAAGAAAGTGAGAAGAGAATACGCCCTTTGGTTGGTAGTGTTCTTCAGTTCTTGCAAAAATTGAAAAGGAGGAAATGGGTTTTCATGGGGATAGGAGGTTCATAGGGAAGGATGTTTGTCAGAGGAAGAAAGGGCAGGTTCAAGAATTGCCTAGGTAGGAGTGAAAAATGTACTTTTCTGCATCCTTTTAAACCTAGATTAGACTAACATCTACTTTTTTGCGACCCCATGGGCTAGCCCACCAATCTCCTCTGTCCATGGGATTTCCCAGGTAAGAATACTGGAATGGGTTGCCATTTCCTGCTCCAAGGGATCTTCCCAATCCTGCTTTGTAGGAGCCACCTGGGAAGCCTGTTTTATCTTTATTATTACACTACTTGATTATTTTTTGAACTTAATGTGTGTGTGGTGGGAGGAGGCCTAATTTGAGATATGAAACACACAAGTCCCAAGTCAATTTCACCAGAGTGGACACCAGAAAGGACAGCTTCTCTGATTCAGCATTTATACATAGAAGTGAGTGAGACTCACCCCAGAAAGAAAGTGAGAAGAAAATATGCCCTTTGGTTGGTAGTGTTCTTCAGTTCTTGCAAAAATTGAAAAGGAGGAAATGGGTTTTCATGGGGATAGGAGGTTCATAGGGAAGGATGTTTGTCAGAGGAAGAAAGGGCAGGTTCAAGAATTGCCAAGGTAGGAGTGAAAAATGTACTTTTCTGCATCCTTTTAAACCTAGATTAGACTAACATCTACTTGGTGCTGTTGAGATGAAGAGACTGCCAGAGGCAGAGAAGTAGACAAAATGACCTTAGTGAACCCTTCAACCTTGCAATTTTGTGAAAATAAACCAGGAATGTGAGTTTTCACAAGTAAATTTTCTCCATTTGTTTCAAGTTAAATGTGATTATTCAAGGAAGTGTGTGAGCATTTGAAACTGGGGTGGATTCCCACTCATGGACAGATTCCTGCTCAGTGTTTAACAAAGCAGCTTCCACGGGCAAGCAATCCTGGAGAGATTGCTGATTACATCAGCTAGCTTGGCTCAAAAGAATCATGAATCTAATCAGATGACACCAGCCTATTCAAAAAGTCCAGTTAGGCCTTGTAAATTCTGGCAGGAGTAGATGTAATGTGTGTAGTTTAATGCTAGAGGTTATATGAAAACACATTTTCCTCCACTTCCAAAATGTGTCGAAGTAGAAAAGAAACCTTAAATTTTCAACTAAATTAGAAAAAAGATAAGTAATTTGTTCAGAGACCTTTATGATAAGGTCAGCCTACTTCTGCTTTGGTAAGGTTATAAGATTTTTATGAAGCAGAAGATCTCATCAGCTTGCAAGTACCCCAGATGGAGTTCCTTGGGCCTGATTCAGAGAGAAATGCCTGGACAGGGTCCAAATTCCAAGCTGGGGAAATAGCAGGGATTGCTTTCTTCTGACCATGTTCAGTGTTTTTAGTATAAATCACTTATCAGTCAGAGGTCCTTGTAACTTATGTACTAAGGTATTTTTTGTATGCGGAGAAAAAGTACCAGGGGAGAAATGAACTAATCTCTTTCATAAAACTCTGGTATTCAAAGCTCTTTTGGACACAGTTGCCAGTGACTTTCACCACCCAAAATGAGGTGAACAAGCAAATCTAACAGCCTCACATCTTCAGAGATGACATGACAGCTGTCACTCACATGCAAAACCTTGTATTGCTACAGTTATCCTCTGAGTTATCACTGGGTATGAAAATAAACACATTCTAAGCTGGAAACGTTTTGCTTGATTAACAATAATATTTCAGGGCTTCATGTGAGTGTGAAATTACCTGGGACGATTCCAAAAACACTCTAGACACTCTTCTCTTTCTGGAACTGATTTTTCTCAGGGTTTCTCTTTGGCAGGCACTTAGGCGAAGATTGCTGAGGGCTCTTGGGCCAGCAGGGGTCCATCTTTTGGTGGTTCTGATCTACAAACAAAGCTTCTTGTTTCTGAAACCATTTCAACTGTTCCTGAGAATTTAGACCCCATAGTAGAATGTCTTGTGATATACTTTACAAATCCTACCAAACATACTAGCTGCTGCTGCTGCTGAGTCGCTTCAGCAGTGTTCGACTCTGTGCGACCCCCTAGACGGCAGCCCATCAGGCTCCCCTGTCCCTGGGTTTCTCCAGGGAAGAACACTGCAGTGGGTTGCCATTTCTTTTTCCAATACATGAAAGTGAAAAGCAAAAGTGAAGTCGCTCAGTCATACTAGAGGGGTGAATAAATAAATCACTGCTTTAGCAAGTGCTTGTCAGACTTAGCCAGATATTTCTCAGAAGCCAGTTGTTATTGTTCAGTTGCTAAGTCATATCTGATTCTTTGCAACTTCATAAACTGCAGCACACCAGGCTTCCCTGGCCTTCTCTGTCTCCCAGAGTTTGCTCAAACTCATGTCCATTGAATTGGTAATAGCATCCAACCATCTCATCCTCTGTTAGCTGCTGTGGTTTTATATCTCGAACTCAAGATAGCATCAGATCTACTAATTGGCTGACAAAGAAGATAGGAAGCAGATGGGCATCAGAGCAGATGGGCATGAGACCTCAGTTGCACTGCTCTGAAGGTCTCAGCTGATCCATCCTGGCAGGTGTTAATCCACTTAGGCAAGACAGACTGCAGTGCCAGCTGTCTTTGGGAGTGCATGTTGAAAGCAGTAGACTTCTTCATAGGAGACCTCTGTTCTGTGGGCAGTAAAAGAATATTAGGCATTAGCTACAAAGAAAGGACAAACAGATGCCCTGATAAACTAGAAGTTTGTGCAAATGGGAGAGATAGTTCTACAAAGAACTCCAGTTCCATTGCTCTTGGCTAATGTTCATAATATCTTCTTCATGGGCAGAGAGTAGAACTATGACCTGGGTAGACATGAGATCCTTCTCATCATAGACATTGTTTATTAGGTGCTTAGTCTCTTGGACTGCAAGGAGATCCAGCCAGCCCATCCTAAAGGAGATCAGTCCTGGGTGTTCATTGGAAGGACTGATGTTAAAGCTAAAACTCCAATACTTTGGTAATACTGGAGTGGGTTGCCATTTCCTTCTCCAGGAGATCTTCCCAACCCAGGGTTTGAACCCAGGTCTCCCACATTGTAGGCAGATGCTTTACCGGCTGAGCCACCAGGGAATTCCCAAACTATAAATCCTATCTAATCTGAGTCAAGGATGGTTCCACACAAATAGATTTGTTATTTGCTACAAATTGAAAAAGACTATTTTATATAAAGAGGAACATTTTACAATATTCCTTTCTGCCAGTGCTGCCATCTACATCTGAACAAGGTACACACTGGCCAATTCTACAGGTATTATTGGAGATGGGCAATGTCGTGGCCCTATAAGCAATTCATAAACTTGAAATGAATCCAGTAATTCCTAATTAGGAAACACATAATAAATTGTAGAGTGGTCTTCCCAGACTGTCTAATTCCTGCCTCTCCTCTCCTTTAGCCAATACTTGCTATATAGAATGACCGAGGCAGGCCAAGGTAATTCCCTATATAGATTTATCAGTTTGGATTTAACCACAGCATTAGGACAACTCTGAATGATTCAAAAGAAGGGATCTACTACAGAGATTAGATTTCACACAAGGATGGGAGATGGTAAAGAAATCCATGAAAGACTGTCACCTTTATATCTGGTGTGGTCCTGAAGTCAGCTGTTGGAATAATAAACCAGGCATGAAGTAGAAGAGCATGGTCAAGCTGGCACTTCTCAGGACAAACCAGAACCTACCTAGGCAAATTGGAGCCTGCATCTATCTCCCACTATCTTCAACCTCAATGTCTTGGAGTCTTGAAGAAGCGAGTGCCTTTGTCTTGGAGTCTTGAAGAAGCGAGTGCCTTTGTCACGGAGCTGCATATGCAACAGACCCAGGACTTGGGTTTTCCATATGGCGCTAGTGGTAAAGAACCTGTCTGCCAATGCAAGAGACACTTGAGGCACAGGTTCAGTCCCTGGATCGGGAAGATCCCCTGGAGGAAGGAAATGGCAACCCACTGCAGTATTCTTGCCTGAAAAATTCAACTTACAGAGGAGCATGGCAGGCTATAGTCCATGGGGTCACAAAGAGTCAGACAAGACTGAGCAGAGAGGCAGGTAGGACTTGAAGAGACTGGAGGAGGAGATCCAGCTGGAGGGACCGGAGGCCTGGCTTCTGCCCCGTGAGCAAGCACCCTGGGGACCACAGGTACAAACTGCCACAGCACCTGGTGCTTTCTAGCAACCTTCAGGGTACTCACCTCACTTTTGTCTTCTAAATCTTGTGCAAATTTTTCTTGTAACCCCTTTTTATCTAGGAGTCATACAGGATGGGAATTTGGGAAGTGTAGTTCCAGCTTGGGTAAATTGACGTAGTACAAAATCACCACAACAGATGTGTGAAGACACAGTGACTCATTTTATGTTTTTTGGTAGAGAGAGCAAAGTTGGGTAACACACACAAATTCGTAAACTTGCTATTCTCACTAAATGAGTCAGTCACGGTGAAAGAATAACTGATTTGGGTAGACATGTATTAATAATACAATTCTATTTTTAAAAACTGCCATTCTTTTTACCTCCAAAGTGGAACCAGAGCCAATGTTCCTTAGAGTCACAATTTTATTTTAAAATCAGATTATTAAACAGACTTCACAAATTCATCTTTGCCACTCCTTTATTACCTATACCAATCTAGATTACACACCCTTCATTTATTCAGCAAACACATATTGACCTACTATTGATCCACATTCTGAGGCTATGAAGATGACCAAAATTCCATCCCAGCCTTTGCTGCCAGGTCAACCAGTCATTACAACACTGCTTGAGATGTTCTCCACCTGAAGTGCACACCAGGTGATGTAGGGATATCTGTTCTGGAGAGACAAATCTGAGCTTAAATCAAGCTTTGATTGAGAAACAGAATTTTTCTTTCGAGAGGAAACTAAAAGCAAGTCAATGAGACTATAGTGTGAATAAGCCTTGATATTTCCACTCAATTCAACCTCTTTTTCCTGACCTCAGAATGACATCCTGGAAGGGAAGCCTGCATCACCTCCACTGGAAACAGCAAAAAAAATAAAAGAAAAAAAGCTGTGCTTTCCTTATAGGCACTAGTCAGTACAAAATAAGGGAAGCTTCTGTATAATCCTTTAAAAGTCAAACTTGATGTTCTGTCTGAGTCAGACCATTTCTAAAAGTGAAAAATCAGAAAAATTGTCTCATGGTGGTAATAAAAATAAATAAGATTCGTTGAATGTTTTAGGCCAAGCCTTAGAGGGTGGTGCAACGTTTGGGGTCCATCTCAGATTCTGAATCTGGTTCCCAACACTACAATTTGAAAATCTTAGTTTTGTTATTTCTATTATAGTGATCAGGCTCTAAGGAACTGATTTATGTCCCAAAGACATAGAAGACTGTTTCATAAACCCAATATTAAGCTATAAATCTAAAGATCTCTTAATGATCTTCAAATGAGAGTAATGTAGTTGGACATTCTTTAGTGATATCTGTATCCAGATTGATGGATTATACTTCTTAAGTATAGAAGCATTTGTTTTTATCTAAAAAATAGGATGGGCCATTTATAAACAGAGCTCCTCTCCCCAGCCTCCTTCCTCAGCTGGGAATCACAGAAGAAAACTGCTGTGTGCAGGCTTGTTGATTCTGTCCAGGCATGGTGATAGGCATCTATCCTGCTTGCAGGCTCTAGTTTGTAACAATAAATTGAATATGAAGAAAGTTGTATCAGAGAAGCAGGAGGAAGTCATGGAAATTTGAAGACAGCAAAGAAATTTTGAAATAGTCATTATACAAAAAATGGAGTGAACTAACCAGGGATAGTGATGGGAGGATGACTAGGGAAGGCAGTGGTCTTTAACTTGTCCATCTTCCGTGAAAGCGAATCCATGATTGCCCACAGGTGCTGAGAGAAAGCAGGTGGTTGGATTTATCCAGAGTTGGGTTCTTCCAGGCAGGCAGGTACAAGGGGATGAAAGAGGCTGAGTACCCTGTTCCACATCCTAGATGAACTTTACCTGCCCACCTCTGAGGAGTTCATTATCAGGATCTCAACAAACTTTGAATCAAAATGAAGCATCGTTTTTCTCTAGCCCCTGAAGAAAAGTTAAAAGTTCTTTCCTAACTACAGAAGAATGGAAAAGTAAATTTAGCAAGGATTTCCTGCTGAGCTTTAAAATACTCATTTCTAAAACACTTGGATTTTGGAGAAAAGTGTTTTCATATGCAAAGTTTTGTAGTAGTTCTAGCCATTTTGTGTCTTGGATTTTACATAAAATCTGAAGAAAACTATACCCATGTAAATATTTATAAAAATTTCTAAACAACTTCAGTGATGAAATCCAGGTTAGGAACCCATTAGACGCTTTGATATTTTCTGGTATTTTTGTCCCCCAACTTTCATTGCTCTTCCAACAGCGTGATGATTTCATTTTGAGGAAGAGCTTCTCTCCCATTTTGGGTCCTCTTGTTGGGGAAGTAAAACAATGTATTCTTTCCTTCTGCAACCAAGATGTGGTCATATTGTCCCAGGTAGACCACAGAGATGTTTTTCCTGGATGTTTAATCACTAGCCAAATTCCACAGGTGACAGACGGAGAAGGTAGTAGATGAGATGGCTAGAATGCATGCATTCATTTTGGACAATTAGAAAGAAATTTTACTTAATTAGCATTAAGTAGTAAGAATTATGAGTCTGTAGCAATCATCTATTTCCTAATTCAAAAAACAGTTACTGAATGCTCACCATGTATCGTTTAGTTCATCAAGGGTGGAACTTGATGAACTTGATTTACCCAGTTCATCAAGAATTGAATGAACAAGTGCAATATAGCATGGCAAGTGGTACTGGGGCAAAACAGTACTCTGGACTCAGAGAAGGGGCAAGACTAGGTACTTAGAGCTAAGATATAAAAGATTCTCTCAAGTAATGTCCTTCTGAACCTAATTTATGGTAAAATGATGGGAAATGGGAACAGGCATTACAAAGCTAAAAAAAAAACAAAAACATGAAGCTCATGGACCCAGCCTCAACAGAAATGCTGAGGGAGTGGATAATAGATGGACGTTGCATGTGCTAAGTGGCTTCGGGTTGTGTCCAACTCCTTGTGATTGTGGACTATAGCCCATCAGGTTCCTCTGTCCATGGGATTCTGCAGGCAAGAATATTGGAGTGAATTTCCATGCCCTCCTCCAGGGGATCTTCCTGACCCAGGGCTTGAACTGCATCTCTTACCTCTCCTGCATTGGCAGGTGGGTTCTTTACCACTAGCATCAACTGGAAAGCCCAAGGTAGACACTGGAGATGAAGAAATAAGTAAAGACAAAGAGGAGAAATGGCAGTGCTCAAGCTTTACTATATGGGAAAATCTGGTACAATATAGCATGGCAAGTGGTACTGGGGCAAAACAGTACTCTGTGGACTCAGAGAAGGGGCAAGACTAGGTACTTAGAGCTAAGATATAAAAGATTCTCTCAAGTAGTGTCCTTCTGAACCTAATTTATGGTAAAATGATGGGAAATGGGAACAGGCATTACAAAGCTAAAAAAAACCCAAAAACATGAAGCTCATGGACCCAGCCTCAACAGAAATGCTGAGGGAGTGGATAATAGATGGACGTTGCATGTGCTAAGTGGCTTCGGGTTGTGTCCAACTCCTTGTGATTGTGTATAGCCCATCAGGTTCCTCTGTCCATGGGATTCTGCAGCAAGAATATTGGAGTGAATTTCCATGCCCTCCTCCAGGGGATCTTCCTGACCCAGGGCTTGAACTGCATCTCTTACCTCTCCTGCATTGGCAGGTGGGTTCTTTACCACTAGCATCAACTGGAAAGCCCAAGGTAGACACTGGAGATGAAGAAATAAGTAAAGACAAAGAGGAGAAATGGCAGTGCTCAAGCTTTACTATATGGGAAAATCTGGGGAGCTCACTTAAAATGCAGCTTCCTGGATTCTGCTCTCCAAAATTCTGATACAGTAAGTTTGGGGCAATGCTAAAGAAGCCCCATTTCCAAGAAGCATCACATGTAATTCTGACTCACTTAGAAAAATACCTTGTGTTGTCAAAAGTCCCTCACATAGCACCATTTCCTCTGCTTGCCCCCTTTCACCCAGATCTTCCCAATGACCACATTTACACATCTTTCCTGGCACTCAAGTGAACAGGTATTTTGTAAATTACTTCTGAAAAGACGCTTTCTTTTAAAAAGTTATAAACCTTTTGGAACCAGGATATATTGATGACTAGGGCTCTGCCAGCACTCCTCTCTGTCTTTGCCGACTTTTCCTGTCCTTGGGGAGCAGGGTCCAGACACCAAGCTCTGTGGAGCCCAGATCTAATCTGCTCCCTGAGTAACCTGGATGCTTAATCAGCAGGATAGCAAATGTGACCTTTGTCCCAGGGAGTCCAGTTCTCAGCTCATATCCCCTCTTCCCCAAGTACCTTCTGTGACCCTTCTGGAGCATGTGGAAATCTCTCTGTACACAAAGTAGGGTAACATCCTGGCTTTGACTGAAAATTGGACCCATGGAAGGCATAGTGTGAGGCAGCAGCTTGCCCTAGCAAGGGTAGACCCTAAAGTATGATTTATAGTGACGGCACTCTTCTGTAGTTTACAGACCTCTTTCCCTGACCAGGGAGTTAAACATGTCTTATTAACACTGGCAATTTTAGCACTTCCTTCCTCATGTCGTAACAGTAACCTCTCTAAGGTTTTTGTTAGGGAAGAAGGGGAAGATATTGACAGACTGCAGAATCTTGCTGCCGGCCTTCCCAGGGCTGTCGGCTAATGAGTCTGGCTGAGTAAACTTGGGTGAAGCTGAAGATTCAAACACACTTTCAAACATACTGTGTTTTAAATGTGTTTTGAATGAATCAGATCTGTATTTCAAGGCACTTTATTTTCTTTTAATTTTTATGAGCTTTTTTAAAACACGCACATATGTAATAAGAGTTACATAATAGACCCTCTTAGCGCCATTACCCCAATTCAAGAACTAACATGATTTTTCCATCTTACTTCTGTTTCTTTTGATTACTTTTTTTTTAACTGAAATATTTGAAAACAAACCCCATCTAATGTTGTTTCATCCTTACATATGTTGAGCATATTTCTTTAAAAATGAAAAACATTTTTTTATCTAACTACAGTGTCAATATCACTTTTAATAACAATCCTTTGATATTACATGCTACCTGACCCATAATTGAAATTCCTGAAGTGTCTCGAAATGTCTTTGCAAGTGGTTTAAATTGGGTTCATAATAAGATCTACATTTTAACAGCTTCATTCTAGAGTTGGCTTTATGAAAGCGGCCAATCTGATCATGAGGTTTTGAGGATTTTTCCCCCCTGAAACACGCACTGCATTGGTTGTTTCTGCTACTCTCTTACCACCACAAACCCTGGGATCAAGAAAGGCAACTTCTCTTCTCCGCCATCTTGTACTTCCTGTCTGTGAGGCTCAGTTTTAAGACAGGATTAGTATGAAGTCAGATTAAATCACTTTCACAGGGACTCCCTGAACCTCTCTTGCCTTTATTCATGGTGAAAATGGAGGAAGCTGGGTGGGAAGTTTGTTGTCAGCTTTGTATCCGGTGCAAGAGCTTAGCAGGGATTCTACTCAGTTGGCCAAAAAGTTCACTAGGGTTTTTCTGTAAGCACCTTTGGAAAACCCAAGCAAACTTTTTGGCCAACCCAATAGGTACTCCTCCTATTTCTGCAATATAAATTGATGGGTCAACAGGAAGCCAATGTTCTTCTTCTTGTTCTTTTTTTTTTTTTTTTTTCCGGGCTACACTCTCCAAAACCCCCTGGGTCCTGTATTCCTGTTCATACATTTCTAGTTAAGGCCAGTGTCAGAATGACATAGTGCAAGACCTTGGCATCAGCTACCCCTGATTCAAACACTCTGTCCTCACTAATTCTGCCAACAAATAACTCAGTGTCTTCAAACTCCAATTTTCCTATCTGTAAAATGGATATAACAATGCCTCTATTAGAGGTGAAAGTGTGAGGGTAAAATGTTATAACCTGACACACCTTGATGCATACTGCATTATGGGGGCTTAAATATGACTTTCTTCCTCTGCCTGCCTTTCCTTTAGACTGCTAAAGAAATAGGAAGCCTCTAAAATCTTATCACAAAATGCATCTTGTAGCCCTTAATCTACTTTGAAGTACATTCTTGGAAGGATTTCTCTTCACCTGGTAAAGCTACCCTAACTTGGTAAAATTGACATGTAAATGGGACGGCTGTTACTGGCTTGAGGACATAATACATGTAGACGTGTGGATGGCTTAGAGACAATTTACATGCTGGTTTAGCAGACAAGCCTCCTGAGGCCTCTTTATATCCACACTGGCCAACTGCGGCTTAATCTGACAAGGATAATGTGCAGAATGTAAATATTACCATTTGTTCCATGTCATCTCAGATCAGACACTAATTTGCAAATGTAATTTATCATGTGTAAAGAAAACCAAAATGACAGCTCTTACCAGTATTTGGTATTTTTGTGTTAACAATAGTTCATTTATGATTGTTATTGTTTCAGGCAGAAAATATGTCTCGATCTGTTCTGCTGACAATGTGGGCTTTTGTATCACAAACCTCTTCTAGCCTTTTTCCACCTTCTCCCTTGTTGTATGCTATTACCTAGGCTGGTGTTTTGGTCGTTTGCTCCTCTTCACTACACTTTTATGCAGCTGAAGGAAATCTTCTGCTAATATCCCAAGTTCTGGGATCTGTTTTTAGGATAGAGACTAATGCAGATATAGGCTAATGTGAAGACTGAGGGTCACATTTGATCTAAAGTGTATTTTGTCTGTTTTTCACTAAGGGTCTCCATCACAAAGAAGATACCTAGAGCAGTGAAATTATTGGAAAAAAAAAAATTGGCCAAAGCCAAAATATAGATGAATTCAGGCTGGCCAATTTGTGACACTCAGCTTCAAGGACTAATTAGTGGCTTCACCAAGAAGCCACAATCTCCAAATTGTCTAGGTTTTATAAACCACAGAATACTTAATCTGCCCTAAAGCCAAACCATCTATCTGTGCCAAGGAAGAGGGTTCACTCTGCTTTTTATGTTAAGTGGGTTCCCCTTAGTTCATCATTTGTTGTTGATTCTTTCTCCTCTTCATGACTCTTCAAAAGTTGGCAGAAAATTCTATGTTGGCAAGTTGATAATCCCTTTTATCTTCGTAAGCCCACTGCTGCACATTGCCCAGCAAACTGTAGAAGGATGAGTGTGTCCTTATGTGACTGATTGTGAGTTAGATGCCAGGAAAGAGGGAGAGCAGTGAATTGCCACCGGCCCTGGCAGTCCGTGTTTCAGAGTGGAGGCCTGCCAATTCTAGTAAAACACTCATGACATTTCAGAACTACGGGATCTTTCTGCCTCATTTCTCACATGGAGAAATAGGAAGATTCAAGTATTCCCAGCTGGAAGGACTAAGTTTTGTTTATTTTTAATTGAAAACAATGTTCACCATACAATTTATACTGGGTCTTGTGCTTCTCCCAGTGGTGAATGGCACAGGAGATAAGGAGAGAAAGTGTCTGCGAGGGGCCTGGGGCTGCAGATAACACTTATGTCATCCTGATTGGAAAAGCTCGTACAGCTGCTTTGATTCAGTAAAGCTAAATTTCTAAGATTTCCTTGACCTTTACTTAAACTGCTTTTGAGACAGTCTATTTTTGTTATCACCCTGATGAGCTAGACAGAGCTTATAAATTAATTTCAGTGTGAATAAATCATTAAAAAGTACAAGATAACTGATGAAGAGTTCTGAGCTGAGAATTATCACCTGGTTGATGGCAGCAATGTAAACATCATTCAAGGGGCCAGAAGTTGGATTTTGTGTATTTGGGGCTAGTTCCTTATTTGTCGTGGGCTATGGTTGTTTCCTTGGACAGCAAGGAGAGCAAACCAGTCAATCCTAAAGGAAATCAGTCCTGAATATTGGAGGGACTGATGCTGAAGCTGAAACTCCAATACTTTAGCCACCTGATGTGAAGAGCTGACTCATTAGAAAAGACCCTGATGCTGGGAAAGATTGAAGGCAAAAGGAGAAGGGCGCTGCAGAAAGTGAGATGATTAGATAACATCACTGACTCAATAGACATGGATCTGAGCAAACTCCGGGAGATTATGTAGGACAGGGAAGCCTGGCATGCTGTAGTTCACAGGGTCACAATGAGTCAGACATGATTTAGTGACTGAACAACAACAACAAATAATTGTTTCAGACATGAATTTGGGAGGACTCATTAGTACTAGCATAACTTGTGTGAAGCTCCTGTGGGTCCTTGCATGAAAAGCCTTAGCTTTAATGCGGGCTAAATTTTCTTCCAGAACATCAATGTCCCTAGGGCTTTTCTTACAGCTTTGTAGTGGTTTCTGAAATAAAATAGATATCACTATCACCACTGACACCAACAATGACAACAAACAAAAACAAAAAAAATCTCTATGCAACTCCGTAGGGCAGAGGATTAGTAACTGTAGTAAAATAAAGATTACAGTGAAATAGAGACTACAACTTTACATTTCTCCTGAACATAACTAAAATTCAGTCCCTTGGTTAGCCTTAGATGGGTAGCTTGTTGTAACACATATAATCTGAAATCCACACAAGAGTATTTGGAACTCGTGCCATTGATTATTTATTCAGTGTCATTTTATTATTAAAAGATGTGTGTTGCATCATATTCTTGATTTGTTATTATTTGTTAAACACATACTACCCTCTATTATGTAAAAATAAAACAAACTCAAACCTCCCAAGTATGGTTTTATCTTAAAATAAACTACATTATAGTCTAATCATCAATCATTTTACAGAGTCCAATCATTGTGCATTTTACAGACTTCCTTCATAGTTTCTTAATTCCTTCAACAGATAAATATTGAGTAGGATATGGCCAAGACAGCAGAGTTGGAAGAAATTCGGGCTCACCTCCTCCCATGAGCACCCCAAAATCACCACTATTTACAGAGCAACATGCTATGAGAGGGGCTTCCCTGGTGGTTTCGTGGTAAAGAATATGCCTGCCAATGTAGGAGGCATGGGTTTGTTCCCTGGGTCGGGAAGATCCTGGGACAAAGGAAATGGCAACTCTCTCCTGGAAAAGAATAGCCCTGGCAGTCCACAGGGTCATGAGTTGGACATGACCTAGTGACTAAACAACAACAACATCTATGAGAACAATCTGGAGACTGGCAGAAAATATTTTCCACAAATAAAGGTACAAACAAGGAACCACGATGAGATGGCTATTGAGAAGAGACACAATATGGTCAGGATCCACACCCACAGGTAGATGAACCACAAACAAAAGGATAACAACAATTATAGATATTCTCCTCAAGGAGCAAGGGTTCTGAGACCCACATTGGGCCCCCAACCCCTAGCCCAGGAGTCCGGGACTGGAAAGATGAGTACTCAGGTCATCTGGCTTTATGCAGGTCTGGCTTTATGTACACCAGCAAGGCGTACATATTGGAGAGGCAAAGAACTGCAGGAAATAGAGATTCTGCCCTTAAAGAATGTGCCCCAGATCTTACATACTCCAAGGCCTGGCACAGAGACAGTGATTTGAAAAGAGCTGGGGTCAGCTGCGCTTGCTGATCTTGAGAAGCCTTCCGGAGAGGCAGAAGCAAAGGGGACTCCTCCTGGGCATGGAGAAGCTGGCAGCAGCAATTCATAGAAGCTTGTCTGCCACAAGGACACTGGTGATGGTGAGAGTCATTTTGGAGTTCTCCCTCTAGCCTTCGAGGGCTAGAGATTTGTCCACCTACCACAGGGCTGAAAGCAACCCCAGGACAACCCAGGCCCCAAAGAGAGCCACACCGGAACACCACCACACCTAACAGCTGCCCAGCAGCCATTACACAAGACAAGGCCATCCTGTTACAGCAGAAGGATCCATGCGGCCCATGTAGGGGCACCCTTAGAGCACACTGGGGCTCCCCGGGGGGCACAGTGGTAAAGAATCTGACTGCCATTGCAGGAGACACAGGAGAAGAAGGTTCAATCCCTGGGTCAGGAAGATCTGCTGGAGTAGGAAATAGCAACCCACTCTAGTATTCTTATCTGGGAAGTCCCGTGGACAGAGGAGTCTGGCGGGCTACAGTCCATGGGGTCGCAACAGGCGGTCATGACTGAGCGCTCACACACATTCACGCTAGAGCATGTAGCTCTGGTGAAAAGAGGGGAGTGGACTGCCAAGCTCCATAGGACATTTCCTATATAAGGTCACTTCTCCAGCATCAGGAAATACAACCGACCTTCATAATATATAGAAATAAACACAAAGAATTAGGCAAAATGTGTGTTAGACATTTTCTCATCATTTTTTTCTGAATCCAGCATTATTGCCAGGGTGGAGGATGCTGTAGATATTAAACATCATAAATTATGAATACTTCTCTCTGTGATACAGCTAGGGAGGGACACTAACCGAAATGAAACAAGTAGGAGTAAAACTCTGGAACCAAATGATTATTATAACAAGATTCAGGCAACACCAAGGAGTGGGGAGTTAGTCTGAGTTGGTATATTTAGGAAAGGACTTTTAGAAAGAAGATAGACTGTTTCTGAGGGACAGGGTGTATTGAAAAAAAAGGACAGGGACACTATAGGCCTGACAGCACAGGATCAAAGATTTCATGAAGGGTGAATGGGGCAGCTTCAGAGTCAGAGGGAAGCTTTAGTTGAGCGGAGAATGCTTTGATGGAGGGAGTACAGGCTGAGCTGGGAAGAATTAGGAGAGAAGATTCTTTGGATAGACATGTTGTGAGACTATGCATGCCAGATTGAGGAATCTGGACTTGAGCCTAAAGGCAGTGGAGAGCTACTTGAGAATTTTGAGCCAGAAAGAAACCAGATAATAATAGTCCTTTACAAAAGCTATAGTGTGAAATGAGACACCCTAGCGGAAAGTGCAAAGACAAATACTTAAGTCAAGGCACCAAAGGATCAAGATTTATATCTTACAAATAATATTTGGGGATTAATAATGACCTATTTTCTTAAATTGCTTAGACATATGTCTTTAAGATCACGTTTTCAAAGAGACTTCCCTGGTGGCTCAGAGGATTAAGCGTCTGCCTGCAATTTGGGAGACCTGTGTTCAATCCCTGGGATGGGAAGATCCCCTGGAGAAGGAAATGGCAACCCACTCCAGTATTCTTGCTTGGAGAATCCCATGGACAGAAGAGCCTGGTAGGCTACAGTCCACAAAGGGTTGCAAAGAGTCGGACATGACTGAGCGACTTCACCTCACTTCTCAGTTAGATAAATTACCACCCATACTTTACCAATGAAGAACCTCAAGAGGAGAGAGTCTGAGTGACAGCTTCTGCTGCTAGGTCGCGTCAGTCGTGTCCGACACTGTGCGACCCAATAGACGGCAGCCCACCAGGCTCCTCCATCCCTGGGATTCTCCAGGCAAGAACACTGGAATGGGTTGTCATTTCCTTTTCCAATGCATGAAAGTGAAAAGTGAAAGTGAAGTCGCTCAGTCCTGTCCAACTCTTAGCATCCCATGGAGACGTCGGATGGTCCGAGGAGGTAGGTACCCTAAAGGGTCTGCTCTCATGATCTCACCCCACGGTAACGGAAGAGGCGACTCACTGTCTCAGTGTGAAATTGACAAATGACTCTCGGACGGTAAGATGTCGATCTCTACTTTAAATTAATGTCTTGAAATGTTTGAGGTTCTTTTTAATACGACACTCACATCTTTACCTATAAGTCCCTTATGAACATCTTTCTCACTAACTTATTTTCTCTATGACTTAATCGGCATAATGAATGTTACGAAATCACACCAAGGTATAGTTTTTTATCAGTCCACACGGAGATCGGAAGATTCAGTTGTTCATACGTGTGAGATAAGAATCAAAATCGGTCAACCTTGGTGACATATAGTTTACATAGACTTGTTGGTGAACCTCTCATGTCCTCAAAAGATAGCGACAACGTTGGTCACAGGTGTTTGACACCGAATTTCATTGTGTTACATAATAGGGTTTCAAAACATCCAGTCTTCAGACTATATCAAGAGTACCCTGATTTTTGAATCCAAAAATGGTTCTACCGTAAAGAAAAACCTTTGAGGTTTCTTCTTAGTTAAAGGAACAAGTAAGTCCAACAACCGTCTTAAGTCAAGGAACACTAATATAATGACTTCTAGATATTGGACCAACGGTCGATTCCCGACAAGGGTCGAAAATCTACGAGTACCGGGAAAAGGAAGATGAAGTGTCGGTCATTAACACACAACTGAGGAGAGTGAAACTCAGAGAGGACGGAGAAGAAGATGATGTAGAGAGGATTACTGAGACTGTTAGGTGTAAAAGACGTAAATTCTTGAGTACATTGGTGTAACCGGGTGTGTCTATTAGGTCCTATTTAGAGGAATAAAATTCCAGTAGACTAATTGTTTGAATTAGTGTAGACGATTCAGGGAAACCTGATATTGGATTGTATAAGTGTCCAAGACCCTTAATCCCACCCTTGTAGAAACTCCTCAGGAATAAGACGGAAGATGTCTCACCTTACTTCGTGTGGTAAATTACCTAGTCTAATCCTCATATAGTCTCTTCCGTTACCGTTGTGTGAGGTCACGAGAACAGACCTTTTAGAGTACCCGTCTCCTCGGACCATCCGACGTCAGGTACCCCAGCGATTGTCAGCCTGTGCTACCTCCCTGAAGTGAAAGTGCGTAACCTCTTTCTCATGACAACCCACTCCAGTGTTATTGCCTGGAGAATCCCGGGGACGGGGGAGCCTGGTGGGCTGCCGTCTATGGGGTTGCACAGAGTCGGACACGACTGAAGCGACTTACCAGCAGCAGCAGGAGTATATACTTCTTTCATTCAGGATTGCTGAAGGCATGTTTCTTAACTTCATCTTCTTTTCTCATTCATACACCACATCATATTTGAATGAGGAAAAAAGAGGCACATATTGCAAGAAATGTTACTTTATTTAAATATTGAGGCTTTATGGACCAGGCAATCTTCTTTACATGTGAGGAGATCTGCATGTTTAGGTGATGCGGTTGTTCATCCCAAGTATTCTCTACTGAATTCATGTCTCTTTACTGGCTACTATGGCTGTATACAAGGACAAACTGTAATCCTCAAGTTGGCAATGTGGAAGATGTTATTAGATGGAGAAATAAATTACAACAATTCAAAGAAGCCCTTCCTACTATATGGAAGTATAGTGCTGTGCAAGTACAAAGTATGTACCACAATGGAAGTACAAAGTACTGTGAAGAATAGAAGATAAAAAGATTATCTTTCCTCTGAGAAATCAGGGATTAATTCATGGCATTTGGATATGGAAAAGTAGGTAGGATTTCAACACACAAAGAAGGAAAGAGGCTTTTTGTTACAATAAGTTTGGCCAAGTAAAATTGAGAGCTGTATATCTTTAAGTACTTGGAATTCCCTCAAACTAAAAAAAAAAAAAAGTGTGTGTGTGGCGGGGGGGGGGGTAGGTAAAAAGGTTTAATGGGATGAAAAATGAAGTGTTATATAGATTGGGGGGGAAAAAGCCTCAGAGGGTCACATTTGTCAGGAACAAAACTTTGGACTTTTTTCCCATAGAGAATGGGAAGAGACCAGAGGCATGTGTTGTGTGTGTGGCGGGGGTGGGGGTAGGTAAAAAGGTTTAATGGGATGAAAAATGAAGTGTTATATAGATTGGGGGGGAAAAAGCCTCAGAGGGTCACATTTGTCAGGAACAAAACTTTGGACTTTTTTCCCATAGAGAATGGGAAGAGACCAGAGGCATGTGAGCAGAGCAAGGGTAAGAATAGCGCCAGGCATCAGGAAGTGAGCTGTGTTCCTAACAAGTGAGATGAAGAGAAATAAGAGCCTGCAAGTGGGAAGACCTGCCAGAAAGCACTTACAACAGGGTAGGAGAGAGATAATGAACGACTTTCTAATGACAGTGGAGACAGTATGAATGTAAGGGGAAATCAGAAGGACATTGAGGACATAATGATTAGAGGTAAAATAGCGTGGGAGAGAAGCTCATTCCAAGACAGTTCTAACATTTAGAGTCTAGAGGGGAGGCTCTGGGAAAACAGTTTCCATGAACAGAAAGAAGAGAATCAGGAGGAAACGATGGGTAGAGAGGTGAAGATTGGGAGGTTGGTTTTGACCTGTGAATCCTTCTCTGAGAAGCTGAGAGAAATTTCAAGGGGGTATGTTTGCAATAAGGGAAAGTTCCAGCACAGATGAGATGAGGGCCAAGGAGAAGAATGTCCACAAACATGGGATAAGAACAAACAGATGATCAAGAAAATAGAGAAGATCTGTGGTGAGCAGAATGGTGTGAGAGGGTTTCAAAAAAGGATCTTATCTGAGATGCTGGGAAGGTACTGAAGGGAAAAGGAGATGCTGCAAGCGGATGCCCACCTCCATTCTATATGTACGGCTCCCCTTGTCTTTGGCAGGAGACTTCAGAGAAGAGAGAACCAAGGTGTATGATCAATTTAAAGAATGATTCTTTGATGTTGTTAAGAAAGCATTCTGAGTGTAGAATTTAACTCAGCAGAAGGGGAGAAATCCATATGGAATACGACAATGTTGGCAAGTTGTCTAAAATCAATTTGGGTGAGATAGGAGATTTTAACTCTTTAATTTCATTTACTTCTAAAAACATCATTTTATCTTATTTGCAAAACAGAATTAGAGACACAGAGAACAAATGTATGTATATCAAGGAGGGGAAAGGGGGTGAGATGAACTGGGAGATCGGGATTGACATATACACTGCTGCTGCTGCTGCTGCTGCTAAGTTGCTTCAGTCGTGTCCGACTCTGTGTGACCCCAGAGACGGCAGCCCACCAGGCTCCCCGTCCCTGGGATTCTCCAGGCAAGAACACTGGAGTGGGTTGCCATTTCCTTCTCCAATACATGAAAGTGAAAAGTGAAAGTGAAGTCGCTCAGTCATGTCCAACTCTTAGCGACCCCATGGACTGCAGCCCATCAGGCTCCTCCATGGGATTTTCCAGGCAAGAGTACTGGAGTGGGGTGCCACTGCCTTCTCCGGACATATACAGTACTATGCATAAAATGGATAACTAATGAGAACCTACTATATAGCACAGGAAACTCTACTCAATGCTCTGTGGTGACCTCAATGGGAAGGAAATCCAAAAAAGAGGGGATATATATATATATATATATATATAGGAGAAGGAAATGGCAATCTATTCCAGTATTCTTGCCTGAAAATCCTACACATACATGGGCCTTCCCAGAAGGCTCAGCAGTAAAGAATCTGCTTGCCAGTACAGGAGACAGGAGTTCCATCCCTAGGTCCAGAAGATCCCTTGGAGAAAGAAATGGCAACCCACTCCAGTATTCTTGCCTTGGAAATCCTATGGACAGAGGAGCCTGGCGGACTACAGTCCATAGAGTTGCAAAAGAGTTGAACATAACTTAGCAACTAAACAACAACAACAAACATGTACACATAGCTGATTCACTTTGCTGTACAGAAGAAACTAACACAACATTGTAAACAACCATACTTCAATAAAAGGTAATAAAAATTTTTTGAAAAAATCATGTTAAACTCCCAGAATAGGATAAGTACTTTTTTTGTTTGTTTCAGGATTGAAATTCCAGCAATAGAATTCATATGCATGTGACCCTCCAATGTATATCTTATTGTTAAATATCATTACTTGAATTGTACATAAGGTTTCTTAAGAGTGTAAAATGCCCAGTCCTGAATATTAACTGATAAGGCTACTGGTTTGTCCACAGCATCCCAGATGAGAAGATAGGAAGAATATTTTCCTAGTTTCTACCAGAGGCAACACCTGAGTGACAGACTTCAGGAGATTCTCTGTGTGCCACTGCAGAGTGGTCTTCGGGAATTCGTGAGTGTGAAAAGAATGTGCTGGGAGCCTCCATCTCCTGTTTATCTGAGAGGGAAGAGTAGATAGTGAGCTTGACAGTGAAATTCTAACCCTGAAAACTGATGAGATGCCTGCGTTTTCCTGCCTTGCTGGGGCTGCCAAGGTATCTCTTCTTACTTCATAGGGGAGTGACTGGTATTTGAGCCCTGATAACAGCAATCTTGGTGGGGGGGCTGAGTCAGGGAGGACATTCCAGAAAAACAGATGGCTGAGGAAAGAGTGGGGGTCTGCATGAGGACAGGGGTGCAGACCTTACTCCAGTTGCCACCACGTGGGCAGGGCACCCGGTGGGGCCAGCAGGAACACTTTTCAGGAGGACAAGTGCTCATAAGCTTATGTTTTAAATAGGAGTGGTGAAGAGAAGAGGGAATTATGTTTGGTCTCTGGCCTAGAATCACACTGAACTTTGCTGAGGAATTTTTCTTGTCCCTGATGAGCAACTGGAGCAGGGAGCCTGGACTATAGACATCCTGCCTGAATAACTGCCACTTGAAAATCAGATCTGCATTCAATAATCCCAATAGGATAACCAAAAAGAAAGATTATGTTACCCTAGGATTTCTCAGAAAACTATCTGTATACGATGTGGACTTTTCACATGCAGTTGCATTTCTGTCTCTAGTAACTAAAAATCATAGAACACCCTATGAAGCTAGTCAGAAAGAGAAAAACAAATATTATATATTAAGGCATATATGTAGAATCTAGAAAAATGATATAGATGATCTTATTTGCGAAGCAGGAATAGAGACACCGACTTAGGGAACAAATGTAGGGATACCAAGGGGGTAAAGTAGTGGGGTGTGATGAATTAGGAGATTGGGATTGACATAAATAAACTATTCATTATATGCATAAAACAGATACTAATGAGGACCTACTGTATAGCAAAGGGAACCCTACTCGATGCTCTATGTCATCTAAATGAGAAGGAAATCCAAAAAAGAGGGAGTATATGTATGTATAGCTAATTCATTTTGCTGTACAGTAGAAACTAACATTGGAGAAGGCAATGGCACCCCACTCCAGTACTCTTGCCTGGAAAATCCCATGGATGGAGGAGCCTGGTAGGCTGCAGTCCAGGGGGTCGCTAAGAGTCAGACACGACTGAGCGACTTCCCTTTCACTTTTCATTTTCATGCATTGGAGAAGGAAATGGCAACCCACTCCAGTGTTCTTGCCTAGAGAATCCCAGGGATGGGGGAGCCTGGTGGGCTGCCGTCTATGAGGTCGTACAGAGTCGGACACGTCTGAAGTGACGCAGTAGCAGCAGCAGCAGAAACTACCATAATATTATTAAGAAACTATATTCCAATACAAATTAATTAACAAAAATGAAAACTCTACAGTGGCCAATCCTTAATTAGACCCCCAAAATTAAATTTAAAAGCTGCTTACATTTTCCTCTTGGATTAAAGTTTATGGGAGGAAACACCAAGACAGAAGCAAGTGTGGGTTGCTGTCTTAAAAACCACTAAAATGATTGGTGAATGTGCTTCTAAATTCTAGCTTCATTTGTCACCTTTAAGTGATTTTTAAAGAAGTTGTGAGCTTGTTAGGTCAGCAGCAAGAGATACCATAACACTGTGTATATGAGTAGTGGTAAGTGGGAAAAGCAAGGATTGGTGGTTGAGTAAGACATGGCACATGGGCCCAGAGGATTTCATCTGGCCCAGTAGGACCACAGCGC
This sequence comes from Cephalophus harveyi, assembly GCA_006410635.1. Taxonomy (NCBI): domain Eukaryota; kingdom Metazoa; phylum Chordata; class Mammalia; order Artiodactyla; family Bovidae; genus Cephalophus; species Cephalophus harveyi. Next base: position 126,492 of record SJYT01025319.1, on the reverse strand, counting down.
CTGCTTTGAGAATGAACAAATTCAAATTTTGTGTCATCATAAATACTTTAATGATGGAAAATCAACTTTAACAATGGTACATGCTCCAGGGCTGAGCATTTATTATCTTTCTGAGTAATACTAAAACTTATCCTCTGATGACCACACTGTCCTTACACAAGACATTCAATGGCTTTGCACATTCCCACACTCCTTCCTTTCAGAAGTCCCCCCGTGAGTCTGCTAGGTTCTACTGTGTTGGACATTTAGTCATTATTTCTTTCCCTAATCACTTTTCAGAGTCTTTTGCCTTCTTCTGCTATTAACTTTTTGGCTGAAAGTGTCTGGATTTCCCTGGCAGAGGGCTTGGCAAATGTCAAACACCCATGCATTACATAAGCATTGGATGGGTTCTTGGCTTCATTCTCCAAAATGTCTCAGAGGCAGAAGACATTTGCTTTTAAGATGCTAGCCCACTTAAGAGACAATGTTGTTTCCCTGAAAGATTTATAATGAAGACAAAGACATGGAGTCAAATTCCTTATAAATAGCAATTACATTTTTATTATCCTCCTTCATTTTTTTCATGTTGATCATGTTCAACTCCACAGTTGGTATTGAATTTCCTGCAGTCTGTACCCATTTCTCCAAAAGTCTTGGAAAACATTCCCTGTTTTCTATGAAATTCAAGCTCAAGGTCAGATATGGTTAATCCACCAATCAGACTTAGTGCTTTATATCTTCCTGTGTCAGTATAACACACCAAGAAAGTCATTGCTTAGACAATTACTCTCTTTCTAGGACTAGATTAGATTAGAAATGCTTGTACTTAAGGAAATCCTGAGGATGGAGTGTGAATTTAGCTGGTTGATCAGATAAAGAAAAAGATGTTAGAGATGTCTTGGTCTACACTTGTGGTATCCCTGTATCAACTGTATTTGTAATACTTTCTTCTCAAAAATATGCAACATAGGTATGGTATGTATTTAATCACTTTACCAAAGAAAATGAGAATTTTATTTAACTGAGAAGAAAAAAGGAAAATTTAAATTATCCTTAAGAGGGAAAAACATGTTTTGATTGTGGATTGGTGTGGACTGCTAAATTAATTTTTAAAAACTACAATAATTTCTATTGTATATCTGCCTGTGGAACCTCCCCATCCAGAGATTGAACCCATGCCTCCTGCAGTGGAAGCCCAGCATCTTGAACACTGGACAGTCAGGGAAGTCTGGATTGCCTGTGTTTTATGTCATTTAATTATTACGATGATCATGAGTTGGGTAACATTACTATTTTCATTCTACATTTGAGGACACTGGGATCTAAGAGAAGATTTGGTGGAGTAAATGTCAGAGCCAGGACCCAGAGCTTGCCTACTTACACCCTAGTGTGGCTGCTTTAGAAGCAAATTACTTCAAAGATACAAAGCAATATGAAAGAATAATTAAGTGTTTGTGTTTCTTGGTGAAATGAAACTGACTAGTTGGTAAGATATCTTATTATTGTAGAAACTGTCAAGCCATTTCTTTCCTGTGCAAGAAGGAAGGTGTTCAAGAGATAAACATTTCTCTTCATTTCAGACCTGGATTTTTTCCCCGATGGCTCTAAGAAGTGTGACTTCCTGTTTCTCTGAGCTAGGGAAAGGGAATGGTGGTTGGCAAGTTGACATCCAGGTGACTCGCGGGATCATCAGTGGGATGCAGTGACGGCTGTGCTTCAGGCGACCCCTGCATTGCCGTGATGCCAGCAGAGCCTCCCCCGGTAAACTTCCTATTCCACGGGCTATGAAGGTCTTCTCTGTGTCTCCTTCCTCAGCTGGTCCTCTTGTTTGCCTGGGAGCATAGCTGGAACTTTCCACAGAAACTGTGGAATCACAGTGTCACTTTCTCTTTGATTCTAGTTTCCATCTTGTTGTTTAGTTACTAAGAGGTCTTCTTTTGTTTGAAATAGATGTATTCCTGAAAAGTTCAGTATAATCACACTTGGGCTTATTGATTTATATTTGAAACTTAGTATTCTGATGCCAATGCTTCCATTTGTCTTCTTAGTACTTTTAAATGATAAAATTGCAAGGAACTTAATATCTGTAGATATTAAGATACTAAAGGAATTGAGCCATGCTAAGGTCATTCTATCTTCTTGAAAGGTGAATAATCTTTTATTTTTTTTAAAGCTCTTCTTTCCCTTAGTAAGATACCTGAAAACAGACTGCACCTGTATCAGACTCCCAGACAATAGTAACTAGTACAATATTCACATACCAACTGTAAAGTTAGACATTTATTCAATTTCCTTAGCGCTCAGTTTCCTCATTGTAAGGAAGAAGGACACATAAGTCACAAGATTATTGAGTGGATTTGATGTACTATGGTGTGGTCAGTAATGGCCTGTGATGGGGACCTGAGAAGAGTTAGTCCTCAGTAATGATCAGTTTGAAATCCCAAGAGTTCTGCCTAAGAGTAGAGTTCTTCAACTCTGGTCTAAATTCCAGCACCTATGAAGTATCTCTGTGACACTTGTTACTTTATTTCCAAAACACAAGTGAGTTTACTTGTCTAAAATTTAAAGGATGTCCTAGGTCTAAAATCAGCACCTATGCCCCTTAGAAAAGGTTTAATTCAATGAAATAGTTTAACTTAGAAACTAGTAGTAACCAGTTGTTTGACTCAGTCTAGCCCTGGTTTCTGCATTCTTTCATACCCTCTTGCAGTTACTGCCACCATTACAGAGAAGGGAGATGGGCTGGCCTCATGCAGGCTCATCCGTAAGGATAACCCTCTTCTGTTTTATGTCAGTGGCATTTTTCCTAAGACCTTCATTCCTTTCAAAGTCACCATACTTCTTTTTCTTACATTTTGGGTTCACCACCCTCCGTCCCACACCCCACCAAAAGGGCTGACTTAAAAAATGAGTTCAGCAGCTCAGCGTATTTCAGAGTTGTGATTAATTCTGTGCTCTCGTTCATTTATTAAAAGCTCCAATTTCTCTCTCATCATCCTTTCCTCCTGATAGATTTGCCCTCCTAATCCTCTTTAACCCTCTGGGCTTACCTTATCTCCCTTGGCTCTTTTGCTTCTCTTATCTCTATCCTGTTCACTTTAACTGATGTAATTTGTTTTCCTTGGGTTTCTTTCTCCTCCATAAAGACATGAACACTCACTCTAAGTATTTCTCACCTCTTGTGTTCGTCTTTGTCAGCTGAATCCCAATCTACCACACTTCTCATGAAAGTTCATCGCCACATTCAGGCTTTTCTCATAGTTCTGGATTTTCACTCCTCTTCACAGAGTGTCATATTATGTTCAACAAATCTAACTCCTGCAAATTGCTTATAGATGCTGTTTCTCATCTTCTGATATGAAATTGGTCCTAGTAGCGGGTTTTGGCAGAACAGTCCATTTCAGCTTTGAGCAAATATTCTCCCAAGTGACTTGACCCTGTTGAGCTGTCATCATATATTTGATGAGCAACACTGGCAAATACAACAAATTATATTTAAAATATTCATTTCAGGTCAACAATTTTTCCCAAAGCCATGGTCCATGGCTGGAAAGAGATGGGGGAGATAAATGGAGTACTGGGAGTACTGGGGAACTGTGGGTCTCCAGGGTCCCAGAGATCTCTTCTGGTTCTTTGGTTGTGTGAGTACATGGCTCATTTGGGGTGGGCTGGAATCAAGTGAGGAAGCTGTCAGGTCTCAGGATCTTGATTCTGGCTGAGTGGTTGGATGGAAACAGGCAGTTTTGCTCTAAGCAGTTTTGTCATTTTCTGCTTTCACAGAGGGTTTGACTTCACAAGGGCAAAGTACATCCTTTAGGATTTATTCAATACTCTTGTGTTTTAATGTGAAGTAAATGTTGCTTCAGAGAAGGGAATGGCACGCCACTCTGGTACTCTTGTCTGGAAAATCCCATGGACGGAGGAGCCTGATAGGCTGCAGTCCATGGGGTCGCTAAGAGTCCAGCACGGCTGAGTGACTTCACTTTCACTTTTCACTTTCATGCATTGGAAAAGGAAATGGCAACCGACTCCAGTATTCTTGCCTGGAGAATTCCAGGGATGGAGGAGCCTGGTGGGCTGCCGTTTATGGGGTCGCACAGAGTCTTACACGACTGAAGCGAATTAGCAGCAGTTCAGTTCAGTTCAGTCGCTCAGTCGTGTCCAACTCTTTGCGACCCCATGAATCGCAGCACGCCAGGCCTCACTGTCCATCACTAACTCCCGAAGTTCACTCAGAACCA
>SJYT01025319.1:94620-119447 GCA_006410635.1 Cephalophus harveyi | reverse complement strand
TATTGCTGAAGCCTGGCTTGGAGGATTTTGAGCATTACTTTACTAGCATGTGAGATGAGTGCAATTGTGCGGTAATTGGAGCATTCTTTTGCATTGCCTTTCTTTGGAATTGGAATGAAAACTGACCTTTTCCAGTCCTGTGGCCACTGCTGAGTTTTCCAAATTTGCTGGCATATTGAGTGCAGCACTTTCACAGCATCATCTTTCAGGATTTGAAACAGCTCAACTGGAATTCCATCACCTCCACTAGCTTTGTTCGTAGTGATGCTTTCTAAGGCCCACTTGACTTCACATTCCAAGATGTCTGGCTCTAGATGAGTGATCACATCATCATGATTATCTGGGTCGTGAAGATCTTTTTTGTACAGTTCTTCTGTGTATTCTTGCCACCTCTTCTTAATATCTTCTGCTTCTGTTAAGTCCATACCATTTCTGTCCTTTATCGAGCCCATCCTTGCATGAAATGTTCCCTTGGTATCTCTAATTTTCTTGAAGAGATCTCTAGTCTTTCCCATTCTGTTGTTTTCCTCTATTTCTTTGCATTGATCACTGAAGAAGGCTTTCTTATCTCTTCTTGCTATTCTTTGGAACTCTGCATTCTGTTACTAAGATAAATTTGCCTGTAATTTTCCTTTTTGTAATGTTCTTATCAGGTTTTTCTATCAAAGTTTAATTGCATCATAAAATAAGTTAGGAAGTGTTCCTTTATTCCTAGTCTCAAGAGTTTTTATAATATTGGTTTTATTGCTTCCTTAAATGTTTGGGAGAATTCAGAAGTGAAGCCATTTGGACTTAGAGTTTTCTTTTGGGGGAGGTTATTTAACAATTGCTTTAATTCCTGAATAGGAAAAGAACTATTTTGATTTTCCAATTATTCTTAAATTAGTTTTTCAATAAATGTATACATTTTATTTAAAAATTATTAATGGCTTTAAATTATTTAAAATTTTCAGAATTATTTTCTTATAATCATTTATACTTATCTCTTATTATAATGTGACTATCTGTAGAAAACACAGTGATGGTTCCTTTTGCCAGAGGCTAATTTGAGCCCCTCCCTTCTCTTGCCCTACTTTCCCTTTCTCTATTTTAATTAACAGCCTATCAGTCCTGCTGATTTTCCTTGTAAAATAACCAACTTTTGGCTTTGTTGATACTTCTGATCACACATTAGTTTTCATATCTCATTAATTTCTGTTTCTCTAACATTTATTATCTTTCATTCTCTTCTTTGGATTTTAATTTGCTGTAATTTGTCTCTTTGTTGAAGATAGATGTTTAGTTGTTGATTTGAGCCTTTCTTCCTTTCAGTGTATGTATTTAAGACTACATGCTTCACTCTGTACAAGCATTTAGGCACATTCTATAAGTTGTTATATTTTAATCACAATTTAATTAAAATTGTTTTTTAGTTTTCATTGTGTTTATTTTTGATCCATGAGTTAGGTAAAAGTATATTTCTTATTTTCCAAACATAAGGGAATTTTCTACCTATCTTTTCTTTTTTTTTATCTAAATTCCATAATAGGGAATATACTGAATGATTTAAGCTTTTAAAACTGATTGAGACATGTCTTGTCTAGCATACTGTTGATTTTAGTAAATGTTCTATGAGTACTTTAAAAAATGTTTATTTTGTTATTAGTCTAGTTTGTCCATTAGAGCAAGTTTCTTAATTGCTTTTCCAGATGCTCTATACCTTTGCTGATTTTTAATTTAATATGCTTGTTCTATTTTATCTTTTTTAAAGACGAAGGCAATGGCACCCCACTCCAGTACTCTTGCCTGGAAAATCCCATGGGTGGAGGAGCCTGGTGGGCTGCAGTCCATGGGGTCGCTAGGAGTCGGACACGACTTCACGACTTCACTTTCACTTTTCACTTTCATGCATTGGAGAAGGAAATGGCAAACCACTCCAGTGTTCTTGCCTGGAGAATCCCAGAGACGGGGGAGCCTTTGCTCTGGGGTCACACAGAGTCGGACACGACTGAAGTGACTTAGCAGTAGCAGTAGCAGCATATTAAAGGATTTAAAGATGAAGTATTTTTAAAATTCTATTTTCTATTAGCTTATAAATTATATATTATTTTGCTATTCTTTTAATGATTCCTCTAGAAAATGCAGTATATATATCCTTGACTTATTGCAACTTGTGTATTAAAACTTTTGCCATTTCCCAGACAATGGAAAAACTTTAGGGCACATTACATTTACCCCTCTAACACCATTTTTGCTACTTAAAAAATGTATTTCCATTCTATATACATTTTAAGTGTTACAAGGTATTATTATTATCATTATTTAATAAGTCAGTATTTATTAAGATTTAAATTTTACCTCTTAATTGCTCTTTATCTTTTCCTGAATTTTCATGTGTAAATCAGAAAAAGTTTTCTTCTAACTTAACACCTCTTTAAAATGTTTGCTTTCAAATTAATCAACTAATGACAATTTCTTTAATTTTCTTTTTTTTTTTAGGGGAGAGGAGTATAATAGATAGATAGTTTGAAAATGCCTTTATTTTTCTTTATGTTTAAGAGTACATAACTGCATATAGAATTCTAGATTGTCAATTCTAGAATTCTAGGTTTATTTTCTTTTAGCACTTTGAAGATATAATCCCATTATCAACTTTTATATTCCATTATTTCTGTTGAGAAGTCAATTTTAATTTTATTGTTGTTTCTTTAAGAATAATGTGTACTTTCTTCTTTAAGTTCTGTTAGATTTTTCTTATTTGGTTTTCAACAGTTTTGATATGGTGTCATTAGTTATAAATTTCTCCCATCCACAAGGTGCTGCTGCTGCTGCTGCTAAGTCGCTTCAGTCGTGTCCTACTCTGTGCGACCCCATAGATGGCAGCCCACCCGGCTCCCCCATCCCTGGGATTCTCCAGGCAAGAACACTGGAGTGGGTTGCCATTTCCTTCTCCAATGCATGAAAGCGAAAAGTGAAAGTGAAGTCGCTCAGTCGTGTCCGACTCCTAGCGACCCCATGGACTGCAGCCTACCAGGCTCCTCCGTCCATGGGATTTTCCAGGCAAGAGTACTGGGGTGGGGTGCCATTGCCTTCCCGGATCCACAAGGTAGCGCTTCTTGAATTTGTGTTTTGGTGTCTTTCTCAGTTCTCCTCTCTTCAACTCATATTTCTGTCACATTTTCTCACTTTTTTTCTTCTGGAACTCCATTTTTACATAGGTTAATCTTTTTCACTGTGTGTCATACATCTTACCCCCTTTTCTGTGTTATTATTGCTTTTGTCCCTAAGATTCAGTGTAGATATTTCCTACTGGCCATCCTCCAGATTACCAACACTTCTTCAGGTGCATTGATTCTTCTGTTAAACCCATTTATCAAATTCTCAATTTCGGGTATTTATTTTTTCCACTTTTGAAATTTAAATTTTATACACACACACACATTTGGGTTTCCTATGTGGCACTAGTGGTAAAGAACCTGCCTGCCAATGCAGGAGACATAAGAGATGCGGGTTTGATCCCTGGGTTGGGAAGATCCCATGGAGGAGGGCATGGCAACTCACTCCAGTATTCTTGCCTAGAGAATCCCACGAACAGAGGAGCCTGAGAGCCTACAGTCACAGAGAGTAGGACATGACTGACAGGACTGAGCTCAGCTCATAGAGAGTTCTCTGCTCTTTTTCTTGATCTTGTAATTACTAGTTTAAGAGTGATATCTGAAAACTAGTTTCTTTTCTTTTCTTTTCTTTTGCCTCTGTCTCTATTTTCTATCTTTTCTCTTGATTTTCATTTGTTTGGTGCTGTCTCTTGGAATATGTTATATTTCAAGGAAAAACTTGAAGATGATTTGAAGTTCTGGAAAATATCACTCTGCAGAGGATTAATTTTATTCTAATGGGCAGTTAGACTAGGAAAAGATTCAGTTCAGTTCAGTTGCTCAGTCGTGTCCGACTCTTTGCTACCCCATGAATCGCAGCACGCCAGGCTTCCCTGTCTATCACCAACTCCTGGAGTTCACCAAAACTCATGTCCATCGAGTAGGTGATACCATCCAGCCATCTTATCCAATGTTGTCCCCTTCTCTTCCCAATTCCTCCCACCATCAGAGTCTTATCCAATGAGTCAACTCTTCACATGAGGTGGCCAAAGTATTGGAGTTTCAACTTTTGCATCTGTCCTTCCAAAGAACACACAAGACTGGTCTCCTTTAGAATGGACTGGTTGGATCTCCTTGCAGTCCAAGGAACTCTCAAGAGTCTTCTCCAACACCACAGTTAAAAGCATCAATTCTTTAGCGCTCAGCTTTCTTCACAGTCCAACTCTCACATCCATACATGACCACTGGAAAAACCATAGCCTTGAATAGATGGACCTTAGTCGGCAAAGTAATGTCTCTGCTTTTGAATATGCTATCTAAGTTGGTCATAACTTTCCTTCCAAGGAGTAAGCATCTTTTAATTTCATGGCTGCAATAACCATCTGCAGTGATTTTGGAACCCCCAAAATAAAGTCTGACTCTGTTTCCACTGTTTCCCCATCTATTTCCCATGAAGTGATGGGACCGGATGCCATGATCTTCATTTTCTGAATGTTGAGCTTTAAGCCAACTTTTTCACTCTCCTCTTTCACTTTCATCAAGAGGCTCTTTAGTTCCTCTTCACTTTCTGCCATAAGGGTGGTGTCATCTGCATATCTGAGGTGATTGATATTTCTCCCAGCAATCTTGATTCCAGCTTGTGTTTCTTCCAGTCCAGCGTTTCTCATGATGTACTCTGCATAGAAGTTAAATAAGCAGGGTGACAATATACAGCCTTGACGTACTCCTTTTCATATTTGGAACCAGTCTGTTGTTCCGTGTCCAGTTCTAACTGTTGCTTCCTGGCCTGCATACAGATTTCTCAAGAGGCAGGTCAGGTGGTCTGGTATTCCCATCTCTTTCAGAATTTTCCACAGTTTTATTTCTTAGTTACATGAATTTGTTCTCCAGAAAATTCTTTACAAAGGGCACCTATTTGGTATCCCTTTATTCTTGCATGTCTAAAAATATATTTCTGTAACCTTAATAGTTGAAGGACTGCTTGTCTATGTATGAAATCTTTTCTTTCCTTGAGATTTTAGAAAATGTCACTCTGCTGTTATCTGTCTTTGCCTATTACTGTAGGTAAATCTTATGCCAAATTGATTGTCTTTCCACTGTAAATGACATATTGTTGCTTATTTATTAGTTTTTCTTGGTAATTTTGTTTTTTAGCTGTAGGCCATGAATCTTTGTAAAGCCTTGTTAGGATATAGCTCAGATATGACTATTCTAGATCAGATCAGTTTTCTCTACACAGTCCTTTCAGTATGTGAAAATAGGCCTTCTTTTACTTTGGAATAATTTATTGGACTATAGTTTAAGTGGTGTTCTGTTACATTGTTTTATTTTTATTCTTCAGAGACTCCAATTATATGTATATTACCTCTTCTTTCCTTCTACCAATGCTTTTTCTTGATTTTATTTACTTCTTTATTTCATTTTCATTCTCTGCTAATTTTATCCTCTTACTTGCCTACTTGCCTACTTGTCTTTGTTAAAGTTCAATTCAATGTTTTCTTGCTCTGGCAATTTGTAATGTTTTCACTAAGGTGAATGTGGCTTTTTCTATTATTTCTTCCCTGAGTTCAGTCATTTTACCTCTTTCCGGGGGTTTTTGCTCATATTGGTTAGGAGTTTTTAATTTCTCATTTGAAGTATTTATTTCACATTTGTAAGTTTTTCTCTTCAGGTGTCTAATTCAGGTGAGAATATTATGTTGCACTATTCTACTCCACAGTTGACAATTTGAGGATCTTTTTCAACAGTGATATAGTTAGATTTTCATTTTTCCATTTTGTTCCTTTTAGCTTTGTGTGTAAATTCATCTACTTTTTCTGTTTATTTTGAATATCTAATTTCTCATATCAGCAGTAGCAGCTGTATATAGACCAAAGAGATAGTTTTGAGGGGCTTCTGGATTCCTTAGTTCAAAACTATCCTCCTCTGTTGCCATGGTAAAATGCTTTTTTCTAATTGATTTTTCTATTCTGGAATGGAAAGAATTCATGTTTGTTCTGATTTGTCATTCATCCTCTCTCTCATGTGCACATGTGCATGCATGCACGCGCGCACACACACACACAGAAGTGTATTTCCTTTTCTCTTCACCACCAAATCCCCAAGGGCCATGTCTCCCTCTCAAGTTGCCCATTCTCCTTCCTTTCCAACACTGCTACTTTGGGTTCTGCTAACAGTTAAATCCCTTCCTTTTGATTTATTTGTAACCAGCACTCTGATCTACCAGATTTTAAATGTATTCTCACTGTTTTCCAATCCTTGACAGGGCTTTCATGGTGGGAATTATTTTAGGACAATTGTTATTTGGATTCTTTCTCCCTATAGTCCTTGCTCCTTTTTCTTTGGATCTCTTTAATACCTGTGCCTGGCTCTTCCCCAAAATAGGACTTTTTAAGAAAATTTCCCACTTATCAATATTTTAAGTTCGTAGTGTTATATATTTTCCATCCTTTAGATGTGCGTAAAGCATAGATTAGATTAGTTTAATTTGCTGCTCTTATCTAGCCAGATGAGTTTTGGGGGAAGAGAAACAGAATTCAGAGGCCAGCATTACTCTATGTCAAACCAGAAAGACCAGACGATTACAATTTAAGCGAAAGCATGTCAGAAGTAGGACAAGAAATGATAAAGCTTTTGACAGGGCTCAGAAATGTGTTTGACTACCTGTTTGCACCTCTCCAATAAAGAAAAAAAAAAAGAGCTCCGGTGCAAGCAATCCTCCATGGCAGCCACTCTTACTCGCCAAATCCGTCTTAACCTCACCCTGGCTCAGAAGGTGAGGCAGAGAATTAATCACTGGTAGGGTTTTCATGAGTAACATTACTTCTGTTTTGCTCACGCCTGACTGTGCAGTTTCTCACGTGTTCACTTTTTCTCTTCCCAGGCTAATATTGACCCAGGTTTTCTCAGGCCCTTTCAATGAGAATATTTTCATTCACTTTGAGGTTCTTTTTAAGTACCAACTCTTTTAAGCAGGTTTCCATGACTTCCTGCAAACTGGATTATGGGTCTTTCCTCTGTGCAAGTAGAGTAAACCATGCGCATCACTGTCACTGAACTTGACATGCTATTCTGCTCATGCATGTGTCTTCACCTGTAAGGTGTGAATACATCACGATTCTGTCTTTGTCTGTTTTTCCCCTGTGTCTCTCACAGAGGCTGACATTTAGTAAATGCTCAGTAAACATCGGTGGAATGAATTGATGGAAAAAGAAATGAACATAACTGCTCTAGCAGTTACTAGAATGTAACTGCTCTAGCCTGCACTCTGCATGGGTCTAGTCAATGGGAAATGGTCAACCTTAATTTTATTATTATTATTATTATTGTGGAGAGTTATTGGTCCCTAAAGAACAGTTTCCTCCACTTGCAGCCCTAGCTTCAGGGCCTCTTGGACACAAATGTTGACCATATCTCCCTCAGAGCCTGGAGGCACAGAACATTTTGCTGAGATAACTCTCAGATGATCTTTCAGATGATTTTTCTATTCTTGTCTCCAGCCATGTCCTATTGGGGACTTACAAATGATGATGTCTTCTCTATACAAAGGGAACTGGAAAGAGCATATCTACCCCCAAAGTCTGAAGAAGGAATTTTTCTCTTAAGATAGAAGCAGAATAAAATTCATATAACCTAGTTTTCTGCCTTCACTCACTTGATCTTTAGTTGTGTTTAATTGTGATCTTTAATTGTGTTTTAGAGAAGTATTTTGATAGTGAAGGACTGCCTGCTTTTGTCCCAGATCATTTTAAGTCTGGGAATTCAAAAGCCTGTTCATTTCCTCTTCTCTAGAGATGCCTAAAACTCGATGAGTCACTGAAGCATAGAATTTAGGAATCAAAGGTACATTGCAATCAACTAGCCTTCTCATTCGACACACATACACTCACTTGCCTGTAGTTACAGAGCTGGCTAATGGCAGAAGGAGTAGTAAAACCAAAGTTTCTCAACTCATAGTTTTATGTTCTTTCTGTGTGAAAAAGTGAAAGTGTTAGTCGCTCAGTTGTGTCCAGCACTTTTCAACCCATGGACTATACCTCTACATATCATAAATATATATATATATGTATGTATTCTCTGGTTCAGCTCAGCAGGGTAGCCTCTCCTTTAAAGCCCCTGACCTATTCTGCTTGCCTAGGGGGTCCTGAGAGGAAGTTTTAAAGATTCTTCTCTTTACTGCACGATGCAGCCTTGAGATTATATTGAGTGCTTGTGCTCATCATACTCAGTTGTTCAGTCCTGTCTGACTCTTTGCAACGCTATGAACTGTAGCTCTCCATGCTTCTCTGTCCGTGGAATTTTCTAGGCAAGAATACTGGAGTGAGTTGCCATTTCCTTCTCCAGGGGATCTTCACGACCTGGGGATTGAACCCACATCTCCTGCAGCTTCTGCATTGGCCCGCGGATTCTTTACCACTGAGCCATGTGAGAAGCCACTGAGATTATATTGGGTTTGCCAAAAAGTTCATTTGGGGTTTCTTGTGAAAAACCCAAACGAACTTTTTCGCCAGCTCAATAGATGTTATAGATCTCCCTGTCATGCCCCACCAAACATTGTTTAAAATTTGGAAACATTTTTTTTTTCTTCATTCCCTTCATTTTTATCATGAAAAAGCGAATAAAATATTATTTTAAAGGTGAGAAATAGCCAAGAATTCTGAGTTTCTCCAGACCTTTACGTCACTCTTCATAGGCTACAATTTTCTCTTCCATTTATGCAAGCAGAGTTAATAACCAATTTGGGATCTCGTGGAGAATTCGTTACCTCAAAATGCCACCTATTCTTTCCACCTGGGTCTTCTCATAAAAGGACAACTCCAATTTCTTTGAACATAGAAGATAATTCACAGCCCCAGTTTTGCCATGCTCCAGAGTATCTTCAGCCGTAAAGCAGTGTCAAGAGGTTGTCAAAACAGAATTAATTGAAATTGAAACAATAAATTCCTGCTATATAACATCTTCAGAAGGTGAAAGTCAAGGTGTGTCTCAGAATAAAGCAGAAGGAGACTGCCCTAAAGGTGGGAATTGTGGGTCCAAAGGGAGGATGAGACAACTTCTACTCCTAACATCATCCGTGTTTTTAAAACCCTGAAGGTTTTAAAAGGAGGAAAAACCAGAATTGTCAAAACAAGAAACCACATCTTCTTACAAGTCAGGGCCCTCCACAGAATTTCTGACAGTTTGAACACCAACTGAAGTTTTTTTAACACCAAATTTAACATGCACAGGCATTTCAGATCTGTCACTAGAAGCGGGATGATGTCAGTGAGAAAATCTGGTGTTGTTTCATTTTCACAAGTTTTTCAGGATCCGAGATGGAGCTGTTTGTTGAGCATGTAACAGCAGAGAGGGAGTAATAATTAGTGATCTGAGAAACAAGCTTGTTGCGAGGTTAAGAATAAAAAAAAAAAAAAAGCTTATTAACAAGGAAAAGAGCTGTCAAAGGGAGGAAGAAAGTGCGACAAACATAGTGCCTATTACTCCTGAAAGCTCCAATTTGTTTAGAAGTTTTGGAATTCTATTCTCCGGGCCATATGCAGTATGAATAGGGTCAGAAATTCACACATCATGGGCGTGCCATTGCAGTCATGTTTGAGAAACACATCATGATGTGGGAATCATGTCATCCCAAACCATTTATTTGTACCTTGCCTTTCAGACTAAGGTTGCTTCTCAACTTTAAATTTTTAATTGAAACATGCATGAAAGCTCTATGCATGAAACTGAAGACAGTTCTAAAATGCATAAGATGATAACAATGAAAATGAGGTTTTATGGAATCTTTCATTATTCTGTGCCCATTTGATTCTCTGCATCATGTTAAGGGGCAATATTCTTCCTGGTTGAATTTCCTTTCCTCTAAACTAACATTTATATATTTTTAAATGGCTTGATTTATGTTAATCTGGCATCCTTATGAAGAATTTGGTGTTTCGTGTAATTTAGCTAGTATCTTTCTGTGTAAGAAAGGAGTTGGTGGGCCCTCAAATTCCTTTAGCTTCTTTCCTTAGCAACAGAATCCAAGTTTTATTTCAGTGTCAATGATTCTGGCTGAAAGAAAACATTTCCCAGCCTATGCATTTTTTGCTAAGTGTGACCATGACATGGAAACAAAAAAGTTGCATGAAGCTAGATAAGGTTTCGAAAAGTTAACTCATTTGCACATCAGTTCAGTTCAGTTCAGTCACTCAATCGTGTCCGACTCTTTGCGACCCCATGAATCGCAGCACGCCAGGCCTCCCTGTCCATCACCAACTCCCGGAGTTCACTCAAACTCACGTCCATAGAGTCCGTGAGGCCATCCAGCCATCTCATCCTCAGTCGTCCCCTTCTCCTCCTGCCTCCAATCCCTCCCAGCATCAGAGTCTTTTCCAGTGAGTCAACTCTTCACATGAGGTGGCCAAAGTACTGGAGTCTCAGCTTTAGCATCATTCCTTCCAAAGAAATCCCAGGGCTGATCTCCTTCAGAATGGACTATCTCTTGCTTTTTCCATGATCCAGCGGATGTTGGCAATTTGATCTCTGGTTCCTCTGCCTTTTCTAAAACCAGGTTGAACATCAGGAAGTTCTCGGTTCACGTATTGCTGAAGCCTGGCTTGGAGAATTTTGAGCATTACTTTACTAGCATGTGAGATGAGTGCAATTGTGTGTAAATGATTTACAAATCTACTTACAGTTTCATTTGCAAATATGCCCATTTAATTCAGCTTTCTCCTCCCTGCAATCTGGTATTTGGTTCTGATGGTTGGAGCTCTAGCAGCCAACTTGATCCATGAGATAGCTTTGAAATTGGAAAGTATGCCCTAGGATAATAAAGCAGAAACTATATAATATAATAACATAAAGTATATAATATAATAGAAGAAGGGCTTGGCTTCTGAAATTTCATGTATGACTATGTATATCCTGGGGCTAAACTCTGGGACCTCAAGTCGTATGAGAGAATAAATACTTAATTTGTTTAAACACTGTTATTTCTGCTCTTTTCATTTCTGGCAGATGAATGCAATTGTTACTTAATACATACCATTGCTGCACATAAGTTCAGGGAACGCAGAATGACCAGTACTTAAACCTGTCCTCAAAAATCAGGCCTTCTATATCAAAAGATGGGAAAACAAATATACTTTTTTTTTTTACATTTATAAAATGTATCTTTTATAATTTCTCCTTGTAAATGATTTACAAATCTACTTACAGTTTCATTTACCTATCATATGAGCCTTTCCTATGTAAAATCCATGGCTTTGATGTTAAGACACTCTTAATTTAGTGTTAGATTCAGATATTTAAGAAAATAGTGATGAAGCAGACTCATAAGTATTTACATTGGGACCTTTTTTTTTTTTTTTTTTGCAAATATAAATAACCTACCTTAGACCTATTTGGGCTTCCCAGGCGGTACTAGTGTTAAAGAACCTACCTGCTAATGCAGGAGACTAAGAGATGTGGGTTTGATCCCTGGGTTGGGAAGATCCACTGAGGAGGGCATGGCAACTCTTTCTGGTATTCTTGCCGGGAGAATCCCATGGACAGAGGAGCCTGGCAGGTCCTACAGTGCATAGGGTCGCAGAGTTGGACATGACTGAAGTGACTTAGCAGCACAGACTTATTTTAAGCTGAAAGGTAATTTATTAGTTTAGGGGCTGGAAAGTCCAAGGTCATATGGGCTTCCGGTGCGTTGAAATCCAGGTGTTAAATTTCATCAGTCGACACAGTGTTACCGTCTTCTAGCTCTGCTTACTAATTTTTTCCCTTTAAGCCTGTTGGCTTCTTCCTCTCTCCTATGGAGAGACTCTCTCTGTGTGAAGGAAAATTTTTCCGTAGGCAGTCCCCCAGGCAGACATCATTGTTGTTCATGTTATTGAGAAAAGAGAGGCAGTCTGTCCCAAATTTAATTGGTCGCTAATGGATCCTGTGTTCTTGGACTGTTCATTGTGAACAGATTTGGGTCTCCAAGTCTATGCATTCAGATTACAGTTGAGCCAGCACCACTTGGAATGAGGGGATGGTAGCCCAGTCCCAATCTCTCCATTGTTTCAGAGGTTTCTATTTCTGGGCCTCAGAAACACTGCCCTTATTCCTCTGTGATTCTGTTTTGTCTAAGATGCTGGGACTATTTGAAATTTTATTAGCGCGTTCCAGGGCCAGCAGAAGGTCCCCTCCGCCGCACATCAGAGGATTTGTGTGAAAGTCCTGTGGCCTATTAACTGATTTTGTATCCTTAAGAGTTACTGAACTTTCTGAATTTTAGTTTTCTGGACTCTGAAATGAGGACATTGGACTTGGTACTCTTTAAAATTACTCCAAAGCCTAAAATTCTACAACTGTACCTCAACACTTTTGCTTAAGCCATATATCCTGAGCTAGGAATATTTCTGCTTTTCCAGATTTACATATGTAAACTGTATCTTTGATAAATAGCCTAGTGCCCTGCATCAATCTACAAAGACTCTAGGAATAGTTTTTTATTCCTTGGCAGTTTTTACTACTTTAATCTAAGAAAAATAGTGCCCCCCTCTATAACCTTTGGGACCCTCTATAACCTGTGTTTTCCAAAGGCTCCTCAGGTGGTTCCGTGGTAAAAAATCTGCCTGAGATACAGGAGTCATGGGTTTGATTCCTGGGTCAAGAAGACCCTCTGGAGGAGGAAATGGCAACCCACTTTAGTATTTTTCCCTGAAAAATTCCATGGACAGAGGAGCCTGGTGGGCTACAATCCATCGGGTCTCAAGGAGCTGGACACAACTGAGCAACTGAGCACACGTGTTTTCTAAGTGAATCCAAATTAAACATAAAAAATAGTCATTAAAGAATGAATCATTACGGAGATCAGAACGGGAATATTGGCAGGTTGGGGAAGAAGCTTGCATGTGCTAAAGGTGTGAAGAAACTTCACCAGTCCTTCTGCTTTGAAGAGAGATTTATTCATCCAAAGACATTCAGTGTGAACATTGGGCTATTTTGAAATAAGAAAAGAAAAATTAACACTTAGCATTTACTTTATGCCAGGCACTGTACTCAGTTTTATGGTGGTGTTTTTCTCATTTGTTTTTCATGACAACTCTATAGGGTAGGTGTGTACGGTGTGTGCTAAGTTGTGTCTGACTCTTTGCAGCCCACGGACTGCAGCCCGCCAGGCTCCTCTGTCCTTGGGATTTCTTAGGCAAGAATACTGGAGTAAGTTGCCATTTCCTACCCCAGGATGGAACCTGAGTCTTTTCTGTCTCCTGCGTTGGTGGCCAGATTCCTGACCACTAGCACCACCTAGAAAGCTCCATAGGGTAGGTATTATCTTTTAATTAGGACCACTCAGATGAGAAAGGAGTGATACATGATCAACTAAGCAATAAATAATAAAGGTGGATTCATACTCAGGGAACCTCACTCCCATTGAGGCTGACCTCAACCCAAAGTGACTTCATGGTTTGGAGCATTTCTGTCACATTTTCTCCTTGTTCTCCTCTGCTTCCTGATTTCCTCCTTTAGAAGACAGCCCAACTCACCCCATTGAAAGGAAGATCTTGAGGCATAAACATAATTAGAAAGTTGGAGGTGAAGTTCCTAAAGAAATGTAGCTGCTTAATTATAACTGAAGAAAATGAAGGAGTTTGGTACAGGGTCCTCCAATCAAGGGCAAGAGAAGGAGGATCTTGTTGATGGCCAGGTGGTCCTTTTAGAATGTATTAATATTTATTTGGAAGCTGTTTTTTTTTTTTTGGAAAGAGAAAGGAAAGAATGTTTCCATGAGCCTTGCTCTCTTCTATAAGGTCCATCTGGTATCGCAGGTATGCATGCCAAATCACACTATTAAAATAACACATACAAAGGGCTGTTCCTTTTATAAGTTGAAAATCTGTCTGATTTTTCACACTTTCACCAAATCAATGTCTAGAGAAACATTTTATAAGTTAAAATATGTCTTCTGTTACTGCTGCCTCAAGTTATGATTTAATTAGTCATAAATCTCATTTGGAGGTTTAAAAAGTTTCCCAGAATAGGAATCTACAGACCTTACAAGCTAAGTCCTCCCTAAAGGTGGACATTTGAGCCTTTCTTCTGCAGATTAGCAAATTGCTTCCTCTGCTATTAATCCCATAATGTGATTTCTTTTTAAAAAAATCCCTCAGTCTCCAGATCCATCTCCCAAGATGCCAGCTTTCTCCTCTTTCTAGACTACTTTCTCTTGTTACATGTATCACCAGGTACCATAATGATTTGTTTTCCTACTGAGAGACTGTAAGCTCCTTGAGAAGAAGGTCTATTTCTTGTTCCTCACTATCCTCAGTGTCTGGCACAGCACCTGGCATGTAGAAGGTTCTCTACTAGTGTATGTTACATTGAAATGCTTCTAAGAGTTTGCCTCCATGACCAGGAAGGACAGATGAATAAGTGAATAATGGTTGTGACTATGGGTCAGAGTTCATGGGGTCACAGAGTTGGACATGACTGAGCGCACTTCAATATCAGTGAATGATCAGCTTGGTTTAGCTGAACTCTAGTCATAAAATTATTCCTACTGATAAGAAAGCTCAGGAAGGCCCTTCCTCCATTCTATGTTTCAGGCACTTGGGAATGTGGTGGTGGGAGCAGAAGAAATTAAATTTCACAAACGCACGGAGAATGGATTTTTACTGTTTTGATTTTAAGTGATATGTTTGCCTCGTAAATATAGAATTGAAAAGATTCAAAACGGAGAGTGGCCCAGACAACAATGATTTTGACATTTCAATGGAAATATCTCTTCAAGCATCATGTGGGGAACAATCTTAATAACAGTTGTTAGCCCCCTGTGTTATTTCAGGGCTTGAGATTCTTGTCCTACAAATACAGCTTTATATCATGAGATGATATTTTAAAAACATTTTCCAGACTTCATGTTACCTCTTGATATATTTATGGCTAATTTAAATATCATGATAAAAGAAATTTTTCATTCTGTCCTGTTTGGTTTTATGCCGGGGTCCAGCCCCGGTGGATCTAGGGTAATTCGAAGGGGAGACAGAGTAGGCGTCCTAGGAAAAAACTTATTTAGTTACAGATATAGAGAGAGATTAGAAACGAATAGTGTAGTAGGAAAGTTCGTGGAGAAAAAGAGGCTGAATAACTTGGTTTACGTGGAATACCAATCACCACCTACATAGGCCACAGGTGTCTTTCTGTTCTCCCGAAGGAGAGGATGCACTGAGGCCTCCCCGGTCCGATCTTAGAAGCCCAGGCAAAATTAGCAGGCTTGGTGAGTACCCACATACTAGATGGGAATTCAGCCAGAAAAACGGGGAGCGAGAAAGAAACAACATGGGGGAATCAGTCTTTCCAGAAACTGATCCAATTTCTTTATTTTTCAGGTTTGTTTATATACTTTTTGTTATACATAGGGATGAATACAGAGTCACGCGGGGGTCAGTAGACCTGACCCTTGTCACAATCAGGTGCTTCACATAAAATTATACAAAGGTCTTATGGGTTTTACATCATCTTCTGACCATGAGGCCTGCTGACATTTTATGGCCCTTTCTGATAATGGTCAGTCAACCAGAAAACTTATTTTTCCAGGGGTGATTTTTTCTTAAATCAGGCGCCACCCTCCAAAAAAGTTGCATTCCTATAGGGTGAGGGTGTAGTGAGTTACAACTAAGAAAGGAATTTACTTAGCCTAAGGTTTAACATGATTAATCTTAAAGGTTAATACTTATTTCTCCTATATGCTAGTTATATTCATTATAAAGGCAAGGAATATGGAAATTTAGCAGCAAATATTGGTTCAACAAATGAAAACCCTTCACCAGTATTCCCCCTAAGATCTATTTAGTCTTAAGATAGTGATAAAGTTACATTTTTGCATAGCAAGGACACGGTGATTTATAACAAAGTACAATGATCTATAACAAAAGAGAAAATTCATTAACTCAAAAAATCTAGTATTGCTAATATCAAAAACTACTATATTTCCTTTTCTATATTCCAAATATATTGATTAATATATTCCCAGGTGCCTAAGGATATGGAGGCCTGGTGGCAATCATTGACTCAACAATGAGAAAAGCCCTATGCTAATACTCCAAACTCTCTGTGCCGTTTATGGTTAAGAGGTTGTCACACAAGCTAGTCTGTCAGCAGAGAGGTTTGACCTGAGACACCCTTGTCACACCCAGGGCAGGGAATTAGCAGTAATTATTGGCACGACAAATGAAAAAACCCTTCACCAATATAATTTCTAATCAACCCACTATACTATACTAACAATTTTGTAACTTCTCAAAAGAGTCTGTATTTAAAAAGTTTTAAAGCATCTCCTGCCTCTCATGGTTGGGAGGCTGTAAACAATCACATGTGGCCGGATGAACCTGCTCAGGCAGGCTAGAGAAACTTCAGAGGAGTTTGTAAGTTGAAACACTCTTGTCACGCCCAGGAATTTTTATTAACTGGAGCTTCAAGTTAACTCCTTCTCTGAGAGAAATGGTTATGGGGGAGAGCCAGCCCCTGGTAAAGTCAGAGGTGTAGGTGAGAGCATAAAACAGACTCTGGTTTTGGGGGTAGATGCTTGGGAACGGGGGGTTTCCTGAGGCTTGATCACGCCTTTGCGTATGCCAAGCCTCCTTCCTCATGACCTTTGCCATGGGCGGAGTTCCTCACACTGCCTCCTGGCAGTTTTATAACTGTCAGATACTTTTACAAATAAATACAAGGAGCAACCAATTTTTTGTAGTATCACTTTTTAATCAAATATATTTTCTTTTATGATAACCCATTTAATCAACCAAGTTCTGTATTTGCCATCTTCTAAGTGACTAACTCGGATAAGTGATTTAACTTCTCCAAACCTCCGTTCCTTCCTTTGTTTTTGTTTTATATGAGATGTTTATTCACTTATCATTTGGCCATGCCAGGTCTTCGTTGCAGCATTAGGGATCTTAGATCCTTGTTGTGGGACATGCAGAATCTTTTAGTTGTGGCATGTGGGTTTTGTTTTTTTTTTCTTTTAACTGTGGCATGTGATTCTTAGTTGTGGCATGTGGGGATCTAGTTCCCTGACCAGGGATCAAATCTGGGCCTCGTGCATTGGGAATGCGGAGCCTTAGCCACTGGACCACCAGGGAAGTCCCACCTCTTTTGTTAACTATGGTTTTTATGATGATAACATGAAAGAATATATGTAATGTCCAGGGTACAGTACATAAAATATATTAGAAACTCAATAAATGCTACTTTCTCACTTGGCTTATGGCCCTTCTCCTATAACAGCTGTAAGAAACTCGAGAAATGGGGTGGGAAGTGGGTGTTAGCCATCCTACTGCCAATCTGAAAACTATTTTCAATTTACATATTCTTTTCTAGCCTCTGTGTATATGCTTTTATTCAATTGTAATTATAGCTGTGGATAATTGCTTCCTGATTTTTCCACTTAATATTATTATAAGTCCAAAAAATGGTACTTTGTCACAAAAAGGAAAAAATACTAGGAATGATCACTATGCTCTCTCTCAGTCTTCTCCCGTTTAACTAAATAATTCCTTTTAGATATTCTTCCAGGTTTCCACTACTCTTATTATTCTATTCTATCCTGAGCCACATTTGTTTTCTCATTGCTGTGAAATTTCATAATCAAAAAAAAAAAATTATGTTCGATACAGGATACAGGATGCTTGGGGCTGGTGCACGGGGATGATCCAGAGAGATGATATGGGGTGGTAGGTGAGAGGGGGATTCAGGATTGGGAGCTCATATACACCCATGGTGGATTCATGTCAATATATGGCAAAACCAATACGGTATTGTAAAGTAAAATAAAGTAAAAAAAAAATAAAAAAAAAATAAAAAAAATAAAAAAAGGCAATTTGAAAAAGTAAAAAAAAAAAATATCTATTATCAGCTGACTTTTCTTTTTTATTATGTTATTTTTATTAAAGTATAGATGATGTATGATATTATATATGTTATAGGTATAGAACATAGTGATTTATAATTTTTAAGGTTATACTCCAGTTATAGTTATTATAAAATATTAGCTATATTCCTTGTGTTGTATAATATATCTTTATAACTTATTTTATATGTAATAGTTTTTACCTCTTAAACCTCAACTCCTACATTGCCCCTCCTTCCTTTCTCTCCCCAGTGGTTGTAGCCACTTTGATCTTTATATCTGTTAGTCTGTTTTTGTTTTTGTTGTTATATTCACTAGTTCATCATATTTTTTAGATTCCAAACGTAGGTGATATCATACAGTATTTGTTTTTCTCTGTTTGACTTAATTTCACTTAGCATAGTATCCTCGGAGTCCATCCGTATTTTTGCAAATGGCAAAGTGTAGCGAGCGAAATGACAAAGAGACACAGACACACAAAGGACAGACAAAGACACAACTCCGGCCAGAGGAACAAATCTGCGCAAGCCCCCTTGCGGTTTATTTTTACAGTCCATTTCTGGGAAGCAATCCAAGAAGCGAAGCACTGCATTCTTTTACCATGGGATTCTCCAGGCAAGAATACTGGAGTGGGTTGCCATTTCCTTCTCCAGGGGCATCTTCCCGACCCAGGGATCGAACCCAGGTCTCCCACATTGCAGGCAGATGCTTTAACCTCTGAGCCACCGGGGAAGCCCCTCTTTTACCATATAAGTACAAAATTACGATTTTAGCACAGAGGGAGGAAGTGACCTTCACAAGTTTACTAAGAAGCCTGTCCAGGACCCCAGCTTCCTCCTACTCATCATGGAGGGCATGAGACTCCTCGAATGCGAGCGGGTCCTTAACCCTTAGGGGTTCGTGTACAGGCTCCTTGGCAGGGTACCTTGTATGCAAGCATCCCCCTGCCCAGGCAGGAAGCCCCATGTGCGGGCATGTTCCTGCCTCCCTATCTGATCCACTCTCAGGCCACTGCTGGTCTCCCACAGCAAAGTTTCATTTTTTGATGGCTGAGTAGTATTAACCTTGTAAGGAGATTGTCATCAGTAATGGAAACGGGCCTCATAATTTCTTGAGGGCCTTAAGAACAAACACTAGTCTTCACTAGGGAAGAAGTAACTCTGCTTCAAGAATGAAACATCTCCTCCCACATGAGTTTCTAGTTGGTCAGACTGCCTTACATAGTTCAGATTCACCAGCCCTCACAATTACTTCAGCCAATTCCTCAAAATGTAATACAGTTTTACATATGAATGTATATATATGTGTGTATATACACACACACACACACACACATTATTTATTTTTGTTTCCTTGAAGAAGCCTGATGCACTGCCGTATTTTAGCATTAATGAAGCTGAAACACTCCCTAATCTTCTGTCTTTGTCTCTCTTCTTGGTATAAGTTTCTGTCTCTTTCACTATCAGTTGAATTCAGTTCAGTTCAGTTGCTCAGTGGTGTCCAACTCCTTGTGACCGCATGAATTGCAGCACACCAGGCCTCCCTGTCCATCACCAACTCTTGGAGCTTGCTTGAACTCATGTCCATCAAGTTGGTGATGCCATCCAACCATCTCATCCTCTGTTGTCCTCTTCTCGTCCTGCCTTCAATCTTTCCCAGCATCAGGGTCTTTTCCAGTGAGTCAGCTCTTTTCATCTGGTGACCAAAGGATTGGAGTTTCAGCTTCAGCATCAGTCCTTCCAATGAATGTTCAGTACTGATGTCCTTTAGGATTGACTAGTTGGATCTCCTTGCAGTCCAAGGGACTCTCAAGAGTCTTCTCCAACATCAAAGTTTAAAAGCATCAATTCTTTGGTTCTCAGCTTTCTTTATAGTCTAACTTTCACATCCATACATTACTACTGGAAAAATCATGACTTTGACTAGATGGACCTTTGTTGGCAATGTGATGTCTCTGCTTTTTAATATGCTGTCTAGGTCAGTCATAACTTTCCTTCCAAGGAGCAAACGTCTTTTAATTTCATGGTTGCAGAAGACTCTTGAGAGTCCCTTGGACTGCAAGGAGATCCAACCAGTCCATTCTGAAGGAGATCAACCCTGGGATTTCTTTGGAAGGAATGATGCTAAAGCTGAAACTCCAGTACTTTGGCCACCTCATGCGAAGNGTCCTTCCAATGAATGTTCAGTACTGATGTCCTTTAGGATTGACTAGTTGGATCTCCTTGCAGTCCATTCTGAAGGAGATCAACCCTGGGATTTCTTTGGAAGGAATGATGCTAAAGCTGAAACTCCAGTACTTTGGCCACCTCATGTGAAGAGTTGACTCATTGGAAAAGACTCTGATGCTGGGAGGGATTGGGGGCAGGAGGAAAAGGGGACGACTGAGAATGAGATGGCTGGATGGCATCACTGACTCGATGGACGTGAGTCTGAGTGAACTCCGAGAGATGGTGATGAACAGGGAGGCCTGGCGTGCTGCGATTCATGGGGTCGCAAAGAGTCGGACACGACTGAGCGACTGAACTGAACTGACTGCAGTCACCATCTGTAGTGATTTTGGAGCCCAAGAAAATAAAGTCTGTCACTGTTTCCTTTGTTTCCCCATCTGTTTGCCAGGAAGTGATGAGGCCTGATGCCACAATCTTAGTTTTCTGAATGTTGAGTTTTAAGCCAACTTTTTCACTCTCCTTGTTCACTTTCATCAGAAGGTTCTTTAAGTCTTCACTTTCTGCCATTAGGGTGGCATAACACCCTAATTTTGTTTCGTAGAAATAATATGGCTGCAAATATGTTTTGTGACACTTATTAAAGGCCTTATCTTTTTCTTTTTATGTCTTCTCTTTCTGTTAAATCTTGTTCTTATTTTTTTTGTATTTCCAGCTCTCCTCACATGTCTGGTGATCCTTGGAAGACCCATGAAGCAGTCAGTATGTGTGGAGATCTGTTGTCTGAAAAACATTAGCTTAGGTGCATGTCTGGAAATTGAGGTGTTTTTAGGGGAACCCTCAAAACTTCAGTTAAGAAGACATTATTGTCAAGTACTACCATCATTTTCTCTTCATATCTCATTAGGTCATTTTTGAGCTCTTTCTAGAACTATGCTTATCTCACTGATGTTCTACTTCACACTGTGTTCTGAATCCCACTGATTTCTATGTTTCTTTGTCTTTGGTCTGAGGTTCTGAGCCTCTCCAGGTTTGTGTAAAATAGGTTAGAATTCATCTTCTACTTTCTCTTTAAGCAGCAACTTCTGCTTTATTTATTTACTCTATATTTCATAAATTAATTGAAATTTCTTGTTTTATTCATTTCCTTATACTACATTCTTTAATTTTTTTTTCCTACATTGAGATGAGGTCTTAAGAGAGGGGAGAGTTATTATAAATTTTTTTTCATAATCCAGTATCTTAATCTGAAAGACAAGATACCATTTTAAATGCAATTTTATGTATTTAAAATGGTAGCAAATGAAACAGTTGTATTTATAAATTCTATATTAAAGAATATTTTATTGGAAAATTGCCTTGTGCTTATTCTTTCAATTTTCCTGCATTTTACATTGCTTACCCATTGTTAAAAAGTCTTGAGCTGCTAAAAGAGATTGCATAAATTGCTGTTTTCCTGCCTTTCTAGTTTCTGCCTCTTAAATTACATGATAAAACTTAATTATCTCTGGTGAAGCTAATGTAGGCAGAGAAGAGGAAGAAACTTGGTAAAGCTCCTACTATACACTTGAATAAGCGTAAACTCAAAATTCTGTTTATTAATATTGATTGGACTGCTGAAAGAAGATATGTTGGAAAGTATAGATTCAGTTTCAGTGTGCATACTCATAAGGAAAAAAGAAGCCTAGATTATTCTGCAAGAAATAACAGCTTCAATAAATGCAGTGGTACTTTTAAATACAATTTTAAGTCACATATAGACTTCTGAGCTGATTTACAAATTGGTCTTTTAATTCAGCATTCCATAATTTCAGAGTTTGTGCCATTAAATTCCAAGTTATATAAACATTCAGACTCAATTACTCGTCTCTTAAATTATTCCTTATGCTACTAAGTATTGCTTAGAAGACACAGAAATTTCTTTTTAAATCTAAATGATCAATGAATGTAGGATGGCTCTCCTTTCATCTCTAGCAACAGTAATATCAAATAATTAAAAATGAAAATGTGGAAGATTGTGGGAAGATGGTAGCAATGATGTTGTTTTGAACATCCCAGAGTCTTCTTAATAAACAAAAGTAGAAAATAATTAGCAAAAGCAATTATATCAAAGGCATTAGAGATATTTACAACAAAGTTAATTGACAAGGTATCCCTATGAACCCTGGAATACAGACATATAGTGAAAGGCCTTCAACATTTCTAAGACCTGCACTGAATCAATTTTGTGCAGAAGAAAGCAGAGGATAGAAATGAGGAGTATAAAAGATCTTGAAACAAGAAACATTTAAAATATTCAGTAGTTATTTACTGAAAAACAGCTTCAACTGGGAGTGATTTTATAAATCTAAAAGTTGGTGAGAGTGAAGGATCTAAACAGGCTGTGCAATGGGGCTATGTTGCTTCAGTTGTGCCTGACTCTTTGCTACCCTCAGAACTGGGGCCCCCCAGGCTCCTCTGTCCATGGGATTTCCCAGGCAAGAATACTGGGGCCAGTAGCCATTCCATTCTCCACAGGATCTTCCCAACCCAGGATCGAACTGGAGTCTCCTGCATTGCAGGCAGATTCTTTACCATGTGAGCCACTGGGGAAGCCCACTTTATGGAATACTTATACTTATTTCCATAAATCATGATCTTCAGCGTTACTGTGTTTCTTGCTTTAAGTTTGCTTTCCTGGTTTCATGCATATATAATTGACAGCACTGTTTAAGGTGTATGTAAGGAAATGGCACCCCACTCCAGTATTCTTGCCTGGAGAATCCTGTGGATGGAGGAGCCTGGCGGGCTGATGTCCATGGGCTCACACAGAGTCGCACATGACTGAAGTGACTTAGCATAGCAAGGTATATAGATAGCATAATGATTTGACTTCCATTTATTTCAATATGATCACTACAGTAAGTTTAGTTATCATCTGTCATCTTATATTGATACAAAAATAAGAAAAATGTTTTATCCTTGTATGAAGACTCTTAGGAGCTACTCTCAACAACTTTTAAATATACCGGATAGTACTGTTAACTACAGTTATCATGTTGTACATGACATTTCCAGTACTTCCATTCAGCTCAGTTGCTCAGTCATGTGTGACTCTTTTCGACCCCACAGACTGCAGCACGCCAGGCTTCCTTGTCCATCACCAGCTCCCGGAGCTTGCTCAAACTCATGTCCATCAAGTCAGTGATGCCATCCAGCCACCTCATCCTCTGTTGTCCCATCTCCTCCTACCTTCAACCTTTCCCAGCATCAAGGTCTTTTCCAGTGGGTCAGTTTTTCACATCCGGTGGCCAAAGTATTGGAGTTTCAGCTTCATTATCTGTCCTTCCAATGAATATTCAAGACTGATTTCCTTTAGGATTATCTGGTTTGATCTTCTTGCAGTCCAAGGGACTCTCAGAAGTCTTCTCCAACACCACAGTTCAAAAGCATCCAATTCTTCGGTGCTTAGCTTTCCAGTACTTACTTATCTTCTAGCTGGAAATTTGTGACTTTGACCACTTTCATTCCACATGCAAGTGAAATCATACAGTGTTTGTCTTTCTCAGTCTGACTTATTTCACTTAGCATAATGTCCTCAAACTCCATCCATGTTGTTGCAAATGGCAGGCTTTTCTTTTTTAAATGCCATATAATATTTTATTGTGTATTCATGACCCAATTTCTCCACTGATGCATCAATGGACACAGGTTGCTTACATATCCTTGCTATTCTGAATAGTGCTGTTATGAACATGAGGATTCTAAAAAGTTCTGTTATGAACTTTTTAAACATTTTCTTATTTATGAGTTAAAATTGTGTATATTAGGGTGTATGCCATGATGATTGGGTATATATAAAGAGATAAATGATTACTATCATCAAGCTAATTAGCATATCATTTTCTTGCATAACTGCCATTTTTGTGTATCCCCTTATCCAGCTAATAGATTTTAGTTCATAATTTAAAACTCAACTGAAGCATTATCTCTTCTAGGGAAAGTTTCCTGACCTTAAAGGTAAGCTTTGACATCTCTTTTTTTAATCAAAATTTATATGATATATGCTATTAATATTTTATTAAAACTATTTGTTTATATACAAACATTACCTTCAGCTACATCACTAGGCAACTTTTTTTTTCTATAAAGGGCCAATATTTTAGACTTTGTGGGCCATAGTCTCTGTTACAACAACTCTGTCACTGTAGTGTGAAATGATATGCATAAATAATAATCAACCATAAACAATATGTAAATAAAAATTTATGAAAAGAAAACAAGACCCAATGAAAAAATATGCAATGAATGTAGAAGACAGTGACAAGCTAACAAAAGCAAGCAAGTGAACAAAAACCGAAAGAAATATACACGATTGTGTTCAGGTAAAATTTTATTTACAAAAAGAGGCAGCCAGCTGGATTTGACCTCTGGCCCATAGCTTGCCAACTTTTGAATTTGCTGACTAAGATTTAACTTTAATGCTTGCTATAAAATGTCTATGATGAAGCATTAGTATTTATTATATCATAGTACGTATAAAAGTCCAAACTGCTAAACAGACCTGGAATTCCCAGTAGAAACAGCTTGTCTTAATTGACTGTTTTTCATTACCAACAACAGATTCTTATATATAATAAGACAAAAACATGATAAATTCCAATAATACTTACATAGACTGTTATAACAACAGACTGGTTTCAAACAGGAAAAGGAGTATGTCAAGGCTGTATATTGTCACCC
>SJYT01025319.1:40553-80857 GCA_006410635.1 Cephalophus harveyi | reverse complement strand
GAAAAAAAAAAAAAAAAAACAAAATCTGTCACTGTTTCCTCTGTTTATCCATCTATTTGCCATGAAGTGATAGGAATGGATATCATGATCTTAGTTTTCTGAATGTTGAGTTTTAAGCCAACTTTTTCACTCTCCTCTTTCACTTTCATCAAGAGGCTATTTAATTCTTCTTCACTTTTTGCCATAAGGGTTGTGTCATCTGCATATATGAGGTTATTGATATTTCTCCCAGCAATCTTGATTCAAGCTTGTGCTTCATCCAGCCTGATATTTCACATGATGTACTCTACTTAAAAGTTAAATAAGCAGGATGACAATATACAGGCTTGACATACTCCTTTCCCAATTTGGAACCAGTCTGTTTTTCCATGTCTGTTTCTAACATTGCTTCTTGACTTGTATACAGATTTCTCAGGAGGCAGGTAAGGTGATCTGGTATTCCCTTCTCTTTAAGAATTTTCCACAGTTCGTTGTGATCCACACAGTCAAAGCCTTTGGTGTAATCAATAAAGCAGAGGTAGATGTTTTTCCCTAATTCTCTTGCTTTTTCAATGATCCAACAGATGGTGGCAATTTGATTAGTGGGTCCTTATCCTTTTTTTTAATCCAGCTTGAACATCTGGAAGTTCACGGTTCAGGTACTGTTGAAGCCTGGCTTGAAGAATTTTGAGCATTACTTTGCTAGCATGTGAGATGAGTGCAATTGTGCAGTAGTTTGAACATTCTTTGGCATCACCCTTCTTTGGGATTGGAATGAAAACTGACATTTCCAATCCTGTGGTCACTGCTGAGTTTTCCAAATTTGCTGCATATTGAGGGCAGCACTTTCACAGCATCATCTTTCAGGATTTGAAATAGCTCAACTGGAATTCATCACTTCCACTACCTTTGCTTGTAGTGATGCTGCCAAAAGCCCACTTGACTTTGCATTCCAGAATGTCTGGCTCTAGGCGAGTGATCACACCATCGTGGCTATCTGGGTCATGAAGATCTTTTTTTGTATAGTTCTTCTGTGAATTCTTGCCATCTCTTCTTAATATCTTCTGCTTCTGTTAGGTCCCTACTGTTTCTTTCCTTTATTGTGCCCATCTTTGCATGGAATGTTCCCTTGATATCTCTAATTTTCTTGAAGAGATCCCCAGTGTTTCCCATTCTATTGTTTTCCCCTATTTCTTTGCACTGATCACTGAGGAAGGCTTTCTTATTTCTCCTTGCTATTCTTTGGAACTCTGCATTCAAATGGGTATATCTTTCCTTTCCTCCTTTGCTTTTCACTTCTCTTCTTTTCTGTACTATTTGTAACGCCTCCTCAGACAAACTTTTTGTCTTTTTGCACTTCTTTTTCTTGGAGGTGTTCTTGATCACTGCCTCCTGTACAGTGTCATGAACCTCTGTCCATAGTTCTTCAGGCACTCTGTTTCTAAGATCCAGTCCCTTGATCCTACTTGTCACTTCCACTATATAATTATGAGGGGTTTGATTTAGATCATACCTGAATTGTCTAGTGGTTTTCCCTACACTCTTCAATTTAAGTTTGAATTTTACATTAAGGCATTCATGATATGAGCCACAGTTAGCTCCCAGTCTTGTTTTTGCTGACTGTATGGAGCTTCTCCATCTTTGGATGCAAGAATATAATCAATCTGATTTTGGTGTTGCCCATCTGGTCATGTCCATGTGTAGGGTCTTCTCTTGTGTTGTTGGAAGAGGGTTTGCTATGACCACTGCATTCTCTTGGAAAAACACGGTAGCCTTTGCTCTGCTTAACTTTTTATTCCAATGCCAAATTTGCCTATTACTCCAGGTATCTCTTGACTTCCTACTTTTGCATTCCAGTTCCCTATAATGAAAAGGACATCTCTTTTGGCTGTAGTTCTAGAAGATCTTTAGGTCTTCATAGAACCATTCTATTACAGCTTCTTCACCATTACTGGTTGGGGCATAGAGTTGGATTACTTTAATATTGAATGGTTTGCCTTGGAAATGAACAGAGATCATTCTGTCATTTTTGAGATTGAGTTACTATTATCTAAAAAAAAAAAAAAAAACACAAAACAAAACCCCATAGCTTCCTCTTGACTTATTCTCTTTTCACCTTCCCTACCTTAGTATTGTCTAACTATATTTAAAATATTTCCAAATTGAATGTATTTACTTTCATTTGTATCTGAAAACTACAGTCTGTTGTCTGTCTACATATTTGTTGTAAAAGCAAAATCTACTATTTTCCATTATAATCATAGCTACTTTTCACTGAAAAACCAATTAGCATTGCTGGTATCATAATTCTTCTGATGTAGGTCTAATTCCACAATCCTTGTGCTACTCAGAAATGGGAAATATTCTGTCAATATTAAATACATTCTCTTTTCTTATGGTTTAGTCCCTGAGTAGTGTTCGACTTGCAATCCCATGGGGTATAGCCTGCCAGGCTCCTCTGTCCATTGGATTTTCCAGGCAAGAATACTGAAGTGGCTTGCCGTTTCCTTTTCCAGGGGATTGAACTTAGGTCTCCCACATCACAGGTGGAGTCTTTACCAACTGGTACTATCAATAGCTTCATGGAGCTTTACATTTATACGTTATATTCTGGAAAATATTTATTTTAGGAATTTTTTTTGTTCATTCTTGCTCTGATTATTCCTAAGCCAGCTAGAAAGGATTCATTTGCTCTGGGCTTCCTGCATAAACCCACTAAGTGTTTTATCCCACATTCATCTTCCATTGTCAACTTTTTCTGTAAATGTATCCCCACATAAACTTCTCCAAAATGATATATGGAAGACATATTTTCTGACTTCTTGAATCTCTCAAATGGTTTTATTTTGCCATATCCATCAGTTTATAGCTTGGCTGGATATAAAATTTTAAGTCAAAATAGTATTGCCTTTTAGAATAAATTTTACCATTTTTATTGTCTGAAATTGCTAATTTAAAATTATAAAATGATTATGAAATAAACTGCTTCAGCAAATACTGAGAAAAATATGATGGATACTTTGTGGATGCTCTTTTAATTCTTGGTATTCTGAAACACCAGTGATGTGCCTTTGAATCAATATTTATTTACTGAGCTCAGCAATTAGTGGGTTTTGTTGAATCTGGAGACAGGATTCTCTTTAGTTCAGAGAAATTTTTTTATTTAATAATTTCGCCCTATTTTTTCCATTAATGTCTCTCTTTTGAAACTCCTAGATAAGCTATCTTTATTTACTTTTATTTATTTACTAGATTAATAGCCTTGACCAATTTGTTTTCTGTTATAGGCGTTCTCTTTTTGTGTTTTCACATATGTGTGCTAGAAGGATGTCTCAAATTAATCTTCTAATCCTCTTATTGATTTATATAATTTTTGTCAATATGTTTCTAATTTCCATTTTTTTGAGAGTTATTTTTCATTGAATCCTATTCATGACTCTCATTTTGTTGACACATAATTTAGAATGCTTCTGAATATACTATGCTTTAAAACAATCTCTTCTGCTTATGAATGATCTCTATTTCCTCTTGGGGATCTCATTTTTGTATATTTGACTATTTTCATTCATTTTATTTGTTTTATAAATCTAGTAACCGTTAGTTTTCATTCTAATTAAGCCCTAAAGAATCAGATAAGTTAGTACAGATAGTTGCTACCTGTCTTTTTATCCTCAGCTGTTATTCTCACACACTGCCATATTGTCTGAAACTATAAAGTTGGTAGATGTTAATCTCAGTTATAAATTGGTACAGAAGGATAACTTGAAAGTTACTTGTTGAGATAATTAAAACTACAAAGGTCTCTTGAACTTTCAATTCTATTTTATCAATTTATGCTAAGGATTAATTTTTTGTCTAATAATTATAAAGTTGATCAATGAAGGATTATTATAATAGTTAAAAGTAATAAAACCTGCATATTTAATATAGGGAGATTATCAATAAAATATGGTATATAATTTTAGGCTGACTTTTATAGGCATACACACTATTCTTGGAGTAATTTTATGTTGTTTTTACTTTACCAAAATTTATTTGATTATATTTACACTTCTTATTCATTTCGTTTTTATTTAAAGTTTATTTATTAACATAAGAATTTGAGGCAGTGTAATAGAACAACTAAACTGAAAACATAGCTAACTGTAATAAATTGAAAAGCACAAAGATCATTTTATAGAAGACAAGAATATAGATACTATCAGAAATGTGAAACGTACTTATTTATAAAATTATGGTCAGCATTTGGCTCAACAATTAATACAAGTATATATATATATGGCACTTTGCTTTTTGAGAATAGCTCTTTGGTTGAATCCCACATGTCTTCTGATCTCGAAGTAAAATACCATGTTAGGGTTGCCATTTCTGGAAAGACTTTCAGAATAGGAATTATGCTGTGTCAGATCTTCAGCCCTCTCATAGATTTTTAAACACAGTTGGTGAACCAGGAGAAGGAAAAGGCAACCCACTCCAGTATTCGTGCCTGGAAAATCCCATGGATGGAGGAACCTGGTGGGCTACAGTCCACTGGGTCACAAAGAGTTGTGTCTAACACACACACTAACACTTGTTAGTTGTGACTAACACACACACTAGACTCTCTATTCTGTTCCTTTTGTTTGTTCTTGAAGTACTGTCAGATTGCCTTGATTACAAGACCAGATTTCTTCATTCTGTATGAACTGAGTTTCCATCTTGTTCACTTTTTTTTTTTTTTCTTTCTTCCCTTTCTTGATCAGCCTCAATTAAATGCACTCCGTTCTTCCCTAACAGATTCCTCTAACTTAGAATCTCGGGATTGACAAGTTAAAGTCTTAAGTTCTTGAATTCCTTAAGAGCCTAGGTTCCTTGTAAAAGTTAATTCAATACTTACCTAGATTCATTTTATTGAAAGCATTGTCAATAAGTTGCTATTTTAGAGTTTTGAGACTTCAATGAATACTTATATTCAGCCAAAATACAGAAAAGATGAAGGAAGAAAAATTTTTTCAGGTACTCAATGATTGTGGAAATGTTAATTATTATATGATATATATAATGTGATATTATTCCCCAAGTTCCTTTCCTTTATTGTGATGAGTATGTATGCAAGCAGAAGGGAAATGTTAAGAAAGAAAGAGATATGATCCAGGTAAAGCAAATGAAACATGAATAATCCACTTATAAAGCAACTGATATAGCTACCTTTTTTGGGGAAAAAAAAGAAACAACTAAAAGGATGTCTAATTACAGTAACCATTTTTTCATAAAGTTTCTGGGTAAAAGGACAATATAAATGACAAACATTTGAGTTTCTATATAATACTTTCAAGTTAAGAAATTAAAGTTGTGAAAGTTTATAATAACTACCTTATTGAATACATATTAATATCTCAATATCAATAACCATAGAATATATTGTTTATTGTATATATTAAAATCATAAAATTATTCAGTATCTTTTCACTAAAAATTATAAAACATATTTAAAGAATTAAATAAATGGAAATACTATGTCTCAGTTAGAGCTTAGAAGACAATATTTAAAAAATGGCATTCCCCCCTAAACTGATTACTAATTCAATTCAATCCAATGAAAATTTCCCCATTAATGTAAGTCATTCCACAAATGCTCAAATTTCCCCATTTGAGTATCTATGGAAATTGATAAGCTTGCTTTAAGTCTGAAGCAGAAATGTAAATGGCCGAGCATGTTGATGGTGAGAAGCCTTGCTATCAAAACAATGACAGTAGTTCAAGAACAAACAAAAGGAACAGAATAAAGAGTGTAGTGTGTGTGTTAGTCATTCAGTCATGTCCAACTCTTTGTGACCCCATGGACTGTAGGTCACCAGGCTCCTCGGTCCATGGGATTTTCCAGGCAAGAATACTGCAGTGGGTTACCTTTTCCTCTTCCAGAGGATCTTCCTGACCCAGGGATTGAACCCAGGTCTCCCGCATTGCAGGCAGACTCTTAACTGTCAGAGCTGCTATGAGTCTAGAGACAGGATGTAACGCGTGTAGGCAATTGATTTTGTCTGACTCTTTGTGATCCCCATTGACTGTAGCCTGCCAGGTTCCTCTGTCCAAGGGATTCTTCAGGCAAAATGGAGTAGGTTATCATTTCCTCCTACAGGGGATCTTCCCCACCCAGGGATTGAACCTGTGTCTCTTGCATTCCTGAGAAGCCATAATAAACATAGCACTGTATGAAGGTGAAGGTGAAGTCGCTCAGTCGTGTCCGACTCTTTGCGACCCCGTGGACTGTAACCTACTAGGCTTTTCCGTCCATGGGATTCTCCAGGCAAGAATACTGGAGTGTATTGCCATTTCCTTCTCCAGGGGATCTTCCCGACCCAGGGATCGAACTCGGGTCTCCCGCATTGGAGGCAGATGCTTTAACCTCTGAGCCACCAGGCTGTGGGCAAAGTATTGAGGAAAGACTGTAACTTGTTTTCTATGTCAAACTACATCATTTCAAGTCAATTGTATACATAACCACAAGAGGCAAAATAAATAAATAAAAGATATAGAAGATAATATGGGAACTTACTTTCATTATCTTGGGACAGGAAAAATATCTTTAATTTATTTTAACTAAATGTTTGCCAAACTGTGATTTAACCACAAACTCTGTGTGAGCATTTAATCCACTGGGGAAATAATTTTTTTCCTGAAACCCTTTGGGGAAGGCTACTTTGGTTTCTCCCCTTTCTTATCAAATTAAAGCCCAGTCTCCGTAAAGGATAATAATTACAAACTGAAATAAACTTACAGAACAATTCAAGAGATAGAGCTGGTTCCTTGTCTGGAAAAAGAAAATCAAGGTAGGAATCTGTCCCTTTTCACAAGTTCATAAAATAGGATTTATTTTCAGCTACATGTCTAGACTCACTTCTGTATGACAGTAACAGGATAACTAGACTCAAGTAATTGTGTATGTAGCAATTTGTTCACTAAGAAGTATTCAGCTGAGAATTGAATAAAATCTGTTAAGCTTTTCTTTAAATTTATTTGAAAGTTATTAAAAAGATATGTTTGTATCATTTATGCATGGATCCTTAAATGTTTCTACAATTAAAGTATCCAAATTTCACCCTGTTTAAAGTAAATCATATTAAAGGCACTTTGGTTCCAGCCTCTGTTTAGCTCGATTACTTATTTTTTTTTCTGAAAGGTACTTCATTTCAGTTCAGCCGCTCAGTCGTGTCCGACTCTTTGCGAACCCATGAATCGCAGCACGCCAGACCTCCCTGTTCATCACCCCCATCTCTCGGAGTTCACTCAGACTCACGTCCATCGAGTCCGTGATGCCATCCAGCCATCTCATCCTCGGTCGTCCCCTTCTTCTCCTGCCCCCAATCCCTCCCAGCATCAGAGTCTTTTCCAATGAGTCAACTCTTTGCAGGAGGTGGCCAAAGTACTGGAGTTTCAGCTTTAGCATCATTCCTTCCAAAGAAATCCCAGGGTTGATCTCCTTTAGAATGGACTGGTTGGATCTCCTTGTAGTCCAAGGGACTCTCAAGAGTCTTCTCCAACACCACAGTTCAAAAGCATCAATTCTTCGGCACTCAGCCTTCTTCACAGTCCAGCTCTCACTAAGGTTCTAAGACTCATGTGCCTTCTCCACAAACTGCAGACAGTATTTCCAGTCCTTAATTAAATGATAGAGCTATGTATTGCCTTATGGAAGCTGTACCCTTTAATAAGGTACAAGTGTACACAAGAGGAATAATTACCACATTTACTTGCACAATGGGAACTTCCTTTGTTATGAGGTTTGAAGCATGAAACAATCTATCATGGATCCCAATCAAGGGGAAGTAGCCAACCTTATCGAAGAAGGCAATGGCACCCACTCCAGTGTGCTTGCCTGGGAAATCCCATGAATGGAGGAGCCTGGTGGGCTGCAGTCCATGGGGTTTTGTAGAGTCGGATACGACTGAGTGACTTCCCTTTCTCTTTTCACTTTCATGCACTGGAGAAGGAAATGGCAACCCAGTCCAGTGTTCTTGCCTGGAGAATCCCAGGGACAGAGGAGCCTGGTGGGCTGCCGTCTATGGGGTCGCACAGAGTTGGACACGACTGATGCGACTTAGCAGCAGCAGCAGCAGCAGCCAACCTTATGGACTTCCCTGTGGCTCAGACAGTAATATGTCTGCCTACAATGCGGGAGACCTGGGTTCAATCCTTGGGTCAGAAAATCTCTTGGAGAAGGAAATGGCAACCCATTCCAGTATTCTTGCCTGGAAAATCCCACGGACGGAGGAGCCTGGTAGGCTACAGCCCACGGGGTCACAAAGAGTCGCACATGACTAAGCGACTTCCTTTTCACTTCACTTTCAGCCAACCTTTTAAGTCATAAATTGGGTACTTAGTGCAGGTTCCAAACCTTTCAACTGACTAGAGAATTCTAAGAGGGAATTGGTTGGCCTGTAACACATACAGACTTCTTAAAGGGAAGGAGTGTTTCATCCATCCTGATGCTGATAACAGGAATAATGTCTATGCCTCTCAGTCATCACCAGTCATGGATTTGAGAGGATGCTGGTTTCCTTTCCATCAGTATGCAATTCTTGCAGTGGGCTGTCCTTTCTCTGGAGAAGGCAATGGCACCCCACTCCAGTTCTCTTGCCTGGAAAATCCCATGGATGGCAGAACCTGGAAGGCTGCAGACCATGGGGTCGCTGAGGGGTCGGACACAACCGAGCGACTTCACTTTCACTTTTCACTTTCATGCATTGGAGAAGGAAATGGCAACCCACTCCAGTGTCCTTGCCTGGAGAACCCCAGGGACTAGGGGGCCTGGTGGGCTGCCGTCTATGGGGTCGCACAGAGTCGGACACGACTGAAGCGACTTAGCAGCAGCAGCAGCAGCAGCCCCCTTCACTAGATTGAAAGTGTATTTTTCTCTTCTCTTTCTCCTGATGTTCTTGTAGTGTAATATGCATGGAAGATACACAATATATTGTCATGGATTTTCTCATTCCAATATTAATAATGGTGAGAGGGTTTGTAAGTATGTGAATTTGCCTTAAGGAGTACCTAGTAAAGAGTGCGATAAAAGCTAAATTTAATAAATTTAGATTTATCATCTGCTGAATATTGT
Organism: Cephalophus harveyi; assembly: GCA_006410635.1. Lineage (NCBI taxonomy): Eukaryota > Metazoa > Chordata > Mammalia > Artiodactyla > Bovidae > Cephalophus > Cephalophus harveyi. Next base: position 71,787 of record SJYT01025319.1, on the reverse strand, counting down.
GCTAAGTACTAAGAAGCTTGCTCATTGGAAGAAAGGCTATGACAAATCTAGATAGCATGTTATAGAACAGAGACATTACTTTGTCAACAAAGGTCCATCTAGTCAAAGCTATGGTTTCTTTATGGTCCAACTCTCATATGTATGGATGTGAGAGCTGGACCATAAAGAAAGCTGAGCACCAGTAATTGATGCTTTTGAACTGTGGTGTTGGAGAAGACTCTTGAGAGTCCCTTGGACTGCAAGGAGATCAAACCAGGAAATTCTAAAGGAAATCAGTCCTGAATACGCTTTGGAAGTACTGATGTTGAAGCTCCAATATTCTGACCACCTGACGTGAAGAACTGACTCATTGGAAAAGACCCTGATGCTGGGAAAGATTGAAGGCAGAAGAAGGGGATGACAGAGAATGAGATGGTTGGATGGCATCACCAACTCAATGGACATGAGTTTGAGTAAGCTCTGGCAGTTGGTGACGGACAGGGAAGCCTGGCTTGCAGTAGTCCATGGGGTCGCAAAGAGTTGGACAAGCCTGAGTAACTGAACTGAAGTTAAATTGTATAACTCCACTTGACCCAGTTTTGGCCAGCATGATATTTATTTTCATTTTAACAATTAAAATATAAGGTCCATAAACATTAATTATGCTTCTTAGAGGATAAAGCCAGACTTTGTACTCAGGTTTGTTTCAATCCAAATTCCAAGTTTGTTGTTTGACCTTTTGATCATACAGTGAATACAGGCTTTATAAGACTATGTATATGAATATTATAAAACAAATTGTGTGTGTGCTCAGTTGCTCAGTCATGTCCCTCTCTTTGTGACTCCATGGACTGTAACATGCCATGCTCTTCCATCCATGGAAATTTCCAGGCAAGAATACTGGAGTGGGTTTCCATTTCCTTCTCCAGGCGATCTTCCCGATAATAAAGCAAATTGGGATAATCCAAACTGTTCTTCAGATGATGCTAACGTTTTACTAGGTTGCTGGGAATGCTGGGAAGTCTTTTTTTAATTTCAAATTTTAATTCAAATTTGACTTCAAAATGATTCTAGATTCCATCAGTAAGACAATAGAGCTGATAAATGAGGAGTGAAAAGATTGAGGTCATAACCCATAATAGTACTTGGCAGGGAAATGTTTGCCTTAGCTCACTGACAAATGTTTACAGTTGTTTTCAGTTGAACAAAACCTCACTTACTATGCTTGTAAAATGGTTATCTTTCCTGTGGTAGAGTGATTGAAAAATAATAGACAAATATATCAGACAGATAGGTAAAGAGTCTATTTTAAAACATGATATAATAATATACTTCTAGAATGTGGGTTATATTTATTTATAATTCAAATAAATGAACATAAACATACACTTATGTCAATATTCTTAATAGGTTTCAATCTTCTTGATATTAAAAATAGATTCTGTGTTGATGCTTATAAGTTAGATTTCTATGAACCATGGCTATATTCATCATTTTATAAGTAAGAAAAATTTTTTGAGGAGAAGCATAATCATTGTCATTGTGTGTGTATGCATATAAATATATAATGTCATAAAAATTATGCATATTTTTGGTAACTGCAACTGTTCAAATATTTTGTGATATAATTTCTTTTCCTGAACTAGTGTTTTAAGGGCTCATATATAAGGTTGAAGCCATTAGTGGGCCAGAGGATACTAACTCAAAGGTATTACCTAGATGTAATTTAGATGCTTTTAAAAGAGCTTTTTACTACCTGCATATCACTAAATAGGATTAAAATTAGAGGAATAGTACTACATCACTTGATTCTCAGGCACTTAGAGGTTTTTAAGGACTTCTAAATATTTCTTTCCCCAGTTTTCAAAGATGTTTAAAAATGCATTGTTATATTACAAGAGATAAGGAAGAACACTTTTTAATGATGAAGGGATCAATCCAAGAAGGAGACATAGTAATTGTAAATATTTTTGTGCTCAACATAGGAACATCTCAATACATAAGGCAACAGTGTGCATGTATGCTAAGTCGCTTCAGGCATGTCTGACTCTTGGTTACTCCCAGGGACTGTAGCCCACCAGGCTCCGCTGTCCATGGGATTCTCCAAGCAAGAGTACTGCCTTCTCCAGGGGATCTTCCTGATCCAGAAATGGAACTCACATCTCTTATGTCTCCTGCATTGGCAGGCAGGTTCTTTACAACTAGCACCACTTGGGAATGAAAGGGACATCGACAGTAACACAATAATGGGGGTGTTAAGTGGGGTGTTTTATTGGTTGGCTTTAACACCCACTTATAGTAACGGACAGATCACCAAAACAGAAAACTAATAAGGAAACACAGCCTTAAATGACACATTAGATTAGATGAACCTAATTGATATCTTCAGGACATTCCATCCAAATGCAGAATAATTCATTTTCTTAAGGGCACATGGAGCATTCTCTGGAATAGACCACATCTTGGGTCACAACAAATGCACTATGTGTTTATGGAATTATTCCAATTACTTGGAAAACCCCAAAACTAGTATAAGTCAGTCAGTATTTTGTCTCAATGTTTTATATATATATATATATATATATATATATATACACACACACACCCCCATGCTATAAAAACATAGAATTTTTCAAGGTCCTAATATAAAATTCTGACATGTAATGGAGCTTTGTAAACATGTTATTTACTTTTTGTCCTTTTTTTTCTTATTTTACCTTTTAATTGAGTGGTCCAACTTAGCAACTAAACAGCAGCAGCAAAAACTGTTGATTTACAATATTAATTAGTTTCAGGTGTACAAGTGACTGCTTCTAGAAATAAGCCTTAGGTCAAGAAATTTAGAAGGGAAAAAATAAATTACATAAACCAACATCTAGTTGTAAAAGGTAAACTGGATTTTCTTGCAAGTGTTGGTTCCACCACTGAGACATTTAAAGAAATTCACTTTTTGAAATTCACCCAACTTAGAACCAGAACTAACTCAAATTATACCACCACTATTCAAAGGACTAGATGTGCATAGTTAATTAACCCACAAACATTTATGTTTTAATATTTGCAAACACTATACTAGGTGAAAAGATGAAAACTTTGTGTTGGAATATGATAGAATCTAGTTAGAGTCTACAACTTTGAGATTTAAAGCAAAGTCTCACAAATGGCTAGTAGAAAATTTACCTTTTTTTTTTTTAAATGACATGTTCGTTTTGACTTACTCTTGGTTTATTTTCCCCCCTCCTTTCTGTCTATCTTGTTTTCTCTATGTTTCTCCTTCATTTTTCCTGTCTCTATCCTATTCTCTTTTCACCTCTGATACCTAACAGGATTTGGGGCTTTCTCCGTCTCTCTCTCCCTTCCTACCCACCACCCCAACTCCGCCCCCCACCTCTCTCTTTTTTCTGCATTGCATTTGTTTCATTTCAGTTCGGTTCAATTGCTTAGTCGTGTCCAACTCTTTGCGACTCCATGAACTGCAGCACGCCAGGCCTCCATGTTCATCACCAACTCCTGGAGACTACCCAAACTCATGTCCACTGAGTCGGTGATGCCATCCAACCATCTCATCCTCTATAGTCCCCTTCTCCTCCTGCCTTCAATCTTTCCCAGCATCAGGGTCTTTTCCAATGAGTTAGCTCCTCACATTAGGTGGCCAAAGTATTGGAGTTTCAGCTTCAGCATCAGTCCTTCCAATGAACACCCAAGACTGATCTCCTTTAGGGTGGACTGGTTGGATCGCCTTGCAGTCAAGAGTCTTCTCCAACACCACAGTTCAAAAGCATCAATTCTTCAGTGCTCAGCTTTCTTCACAGTCCAACTCTCATATCCATACATGGCCACTGGAAAAACCATAGCCTTGACTAGATGGACCTTTGTTGGCAACATGATGTCTCTGCTTTTCATTATGCATTGTTTAAACATACTCAATTCAATTAAGTTCCCTGATTCAAAGTAATTCATTGGGTTAAAAGGAGTACATGATAGAGATATAAATAGGTAAGTAGATTGATGAAAAGAGAGAAGGAAGAAACAGAGGTGTGAAAGCCTGGGAGGGAGCACTTGAAAATATATCCTTTGATGACATCACACAGGTGTGTGGGAACCTTCAGGTGTCCCCAGGTTTAAATCAAATACATGGAAAATAGCTGCCTGAATGTGATTAACTGGGCTAGCACCCATGTGATTAACTGGGCTAGCACCAGAGTGGCTTTAAAGATAGCTCAGGTTAAAGATTACAAATTGGAAACCAGGTTATGTAATTCATAGGGTTCTTTCTCCTGTATAGCATCCCTCACTTGTTATCTTAAATTTCAGCCATTTGCTAAAATCTTAAATCCTTTCAATGTGTCCTCTTGCTTTAAATGTACTCTTACAGGTTTTCTCCAAACCCTCACATCCTATTGTTAATTTATCTTAGATATGGTTTTTGGGGAAGTCCTTCCTGTCCCTTCTCATGCCTTTTAACCCTCAAGGTAAATTAGTCAATATATTCAATAAGTAAGGTAGAAATTCTGTGTTTAATTCTTGCAAGGTGCTTTTTAACCATGGCTTTGTTTAAAGTCACAGGTTTCCAGGCCTCTAAGAACTTTATAACTTAAAGTTGATAACAAAGTAAAATAATGTAATCTCTTGGGGTTGGAGGAAGATAGAAGACTGATTTAATTAAGTGGGATCCAGGATCCAAGGCAAAAAGGAAGATTGGTTTATACTAAGTTAAAATATTTTCACCTCATGTTTAAAAAGAAATAATTTCTTATATAAGCCTATTTTCATTCTGTTGCTTGCAATTAACAAAATGAGAAGAATATGGAGGTAATTGCAGCATTTTTTTTAATAATCCATTCAGTCACATTGCCTACTTATCTCTTAATACTAAAGAGTCTTAGAGCATCACTTTATCTAACACTGCATGACAGTAGTCAAATTGCAAGATGTTGGTCAATCACTGTGAAGTTGGCTATGTGTGCATGTTTATAATTGTTTTATCCTCCTGGAGAATTGACCCTTATACCATTTGTTGAGCTGTCCAAAAAGTTCACTTGTTATCTGAAAGCTCATTATGGAAAAATCTGAAGCAACATTTTGAACAACCAGTATATACAATGGAAAGTGATTCAGCTTTTTAAAAAATTCCACATTATGTAACAACATGGATGAACCTGGAAGACATTATGTTAAGCAAAATAATCTAGTCACTAAAGGATAAATATTGTATAATTTTACTTATATGAGGTATATAAAAAAGTCAAAGCTATAGGATCAGAGTGGAATGATGGTTACCAGGGACTGGAAGGAGGAGGAGTGAGGCGTTCCTAATCAACATACACAAACTTTCAATTAAGCAAGATGAATCTATTCCAGGGATCTGCACACAACATTGTGTATACAGTTAATGCAATATTGCAAACATGAAACATTAGGTGTCTCGTGTTGTTTTCTTATCACAATTAAAGTTAAAAAAAAAAAAAACCATCTGCACACAAACAGAAAATGCACCATAAAAGTATATCCCCAAATCTCAGAGGACTGAGGCATTTTCCTTTTCTTTTAAATTATTATAAATTATTTATTGGAGCATAGTTGATTTACAATGTTGTGTTTCTGCTGTACAGCAATGTGACTCGGTCATACATGTATCCACTCTTTTTATGCCAAAACCTTTGACTGTGTGGATCATAAAAAACTGAGGGGAATTATTAAAGAGATGAGAATATCAGACCACCTATCCTTCCTCCTGAGAAATCTGTATGCAGATCAAGAAGCAACAGTTAGAATTGGACATGGAAAAACAGACTGGATCCAAATTGAGAAAGGAGTATGTCAAGGCTATACATTGTAACCCTGCTTATTTAACTTATATTCAGAGCACATCATGAGAAATGCTAGACTGGATGAAGCATGAGCTGGAATCAAGATTGCTGAGATAAATACCTCACATATGCAGATGACACCAAACTTATGGCAGAAAGTGAAGAAGAACTAAAGAGCCTCTTGATGAAAGTGAAAGAGGAGAGTGAAAAAGTTGGCTTAAAACTGAACATTCAGAAAACAAACATCATGGCATCTGGTCCCATCAGTTTAGTTCAGTTCAGTCGGTCAGTTGTGTCCAACTCTTTGCGACCCGACGAACTGCAGCACACCAGGCCTCCCTGTCCATCACCAACTCCCGGAGTTCTGGTCCCATCACTTCATGGCAGATAGATGGGGAAACAATGGAAACAGTGACAGACTTTATTTTGGAGGGGCTCCAAAATCACTGCAGATGGTGACTGCAGCCATGAAATTAAAAGATGCTTGCTCCTTGGAAGAAAAGTTATGACCAACCTAGACAGCATATTAAAAAGCAGGGATATTACTTTGCCAACAAAGGTTCTTCTAGTCAAAGGGATGGTTTCTCTAGTAGTCATGTATGGATGTGAGAGTTGGACTGTGAAGAAGGCTGAGTGCCAAAGAATTGATGTTTTTGAGCTGTGGTGTTGGAGAAGACTCTTGAGAGTCCCTTGGAGATCCAACCAGTCCATCCTAAAGGAAATCAGTCCTGAATATTCATTGGCAGGAGTGAAGCTGAAGCTGAAACTCCAATACTTTGGCCACCTGATTCAAGGAACTGACTCACTGGAAAAGACCGTGATGCTGGAAAAGTTTGAAGGCAGGAGGAGAAGGGGACAACAGAGAATGAGATGGCTGGATGGCATCACTAACTCAATGGACATTAGTCTGAGTAAGCCCTGGGCGTTGGTAAAGGACAGGGAAGCCTCGTGTGCTGCAGTCCATGGGCTCTAAAGAGTCGGACACAACTGAGCAACTGAACTCTTTTTTAGATTCTTTTCCCATGTAGGTCATCACAGAGCATTGAGTAGCACCAGGGAAGCCCCTATGCTATACAGTAGGTCCTAATTGTTATCCATCATTTTCCTTTTCTAATGGTAAGCTGTTAAACACTCATCATAGGTTTATCTCTTTATGATCTTCAAATGAATTAATTTCACGTTCTGTTCAGCTCTTCTATTTGACCTCAAAGAGGAGAGGGCTAGTTGGTCTACTGTATGGATAATCTTCCATCATCAAAATGGTTCATTTACTTTTAGTTTCTGCAAATACTAGGGTGTCGTGGTTGTCAATGAAACAGTATTCTCTCATTAATTTGTTTTCAGAATCACCCTTTACCCTTAATGCCATATTAATCCCACCATAAAAATAAAATAAGGTCTGTGGTAAACCACAAGCCTCAAAGTATAAACAGTCCTCTTTGCACAGTGATTATTTCCAAGTGGAAATAATCAATCACTGTCACAGGAGGCTGCCGCCAGCTTTTTCATTATGATCAATTATTTCATACCTTCACTTCTGCTGTGCACTAGCATTTCAAGAACGTTCTGTCCAGAGATATATGGAATAAAATACTAAAGGTTCTTAACCAATACATTTTTTCATACATATTGACATTTAAAAATTCCGTTTATCAGTCATGGCATATGACATGTAATTAAATACAGAAGGCAACTCCTGAAATCACCAGACTTTGAAAGAAGGTCAGATTATGATGACTGGTTCTCATATGTAAGGCATTTCTTCCATTTTGCCTGGACAGTCCATTTTTCATTTCCCCTTGAGAACAGAAGCAACATTACTAGTTGGAAAATAAAGTCTGATGTCTTTTAAAAACACTTTTTAAAATGAATTCCATTGCCTCTGATTATTAAAGTAGCGATTTTGTGATGTCTCTGAAAAATGGGACAAACGGAACACACCAATCGACTAAGCCAAGATTTTAATTTTCTTTCTCTACCAGCTTGATTGCCACTTCCCTAGCCTCCTTGGACCCCAAGCCAAAGCCACATGTTTTCGGTTTTTATTTAAAGGTCACTCCACTTCAGGGGATACTTAACCAGTTTTCCATTAGTGTGCAATGGAGCTTAACAGGTGGTACTAGTAGTAAAGAGTCCACCTGATAATGGAGGAGACACAAGAGACAAGAGTTTGATCCCTAGGTCAGAGGAATCCCCTGGAGTAGGAAATGCACTCCACTCCAGTATTCTTGCCTGGAAAATTCCATGGGCAGAGGAGCCTGGTGGGCTATTGTCCATGTGGCCACAGAGACATGACTGAATGATTGGACACACATTAGTGTGTAGTACCAAAAACTTAGTTTTTTGTTACAAAACTATTTTATTTTTTGCTTGTGATGGTATGTCCTCCTGCTGGCCATATCTTGTTTCAAACATGAAGCTTACCCCCTGGGGCTGAAAATAGCAGTGGCTGTGGACTGAACCACATTACAGCAATATTACTAGGGTTGGAAGTTGCACAGTGTTATCTTGTTTAATTAGTCAAAGTTAGTCACAAGACCAGGTGAAATTCAGGTTACATATGGGAATGTATAACCCCTCTTAAAGAGATGAGCTGTAAATAATTTGCAGCCATTTTTAATCTACCTAGGACCCATTAACATTTGGTGATTTTATTCTCTGACCTCAGTTTCCTAGACTTCATAGAGATAGAGTTTGTGTATGTTAGTCCCTCAGTCATGCCTGACTCTTTGAAACTCCATGAACTGGAGCCTGCCAGGCTCCTCTGTCCATGGAATTCTCCAGACAAGTGTATTGAGATGGGTTGCCATTCCCATCCAAATTCTGGATAGGGTTGATATTATTAATAATGTTATCAATCTGTTTTGTAACAACAGATTTTTTTCTTCCTTACTGCTTTTCTCTTCAAAATTTCATCTTAATAATTCCTAAAATTAAAGAAAATTAATCCATTTCCTAGACTAAACATTCTTGAATTCAAGCTTAATTCATCCTTTATTTTCTTTATCCTTCATTTTCTATATCTAATGTGGCAAAATCTATTTGAAATAATTATTGGTTCCATCTGCTGTATTCATCCCGTTGCCTGACCATCAATCACAACCATATGTACCTAACACAAGACCCTGATAGCTGGCTTTTCTTTTATTCATTTCTCTCCAATTCACCTATTTTATTTGATTATACACCCTAATCTACTTCTACTTCAATTATCCTCTATCTTTTGTAAAAAAAATATATTTTTAACACCAAAAACATTTTTTATTGGAGTATAGTGAATTAACAATGTTGTGGGAGTTTCAGATGAACAGAAAAGGGACCTACCCATATATATAGATGTACATGTATCTATTTGCCCTCAAACACCCTTCCCATCCAGCCTGGCACATAATTTCCAATCTTTCAAGTTTTATTTTTTTTAAATGATATGGTTCTACTTTACCCAATTTTACTATAAACTATTATATGTATATCTTTATTTCCAAGTTTTATTACCTCGTGTTTTATATATAGCATATTCATTTCTGAATCTCTGTGTTTGCTTTTCTGTCAGTTACACACATGAAATACTTTCCTTTCATTTGTTTGTGTGTATGAATTGAATATAGTATCAGTACCCAATTTAATTAGGGTATATTCCTCTAACCTTTCCCCGATTCCCCAAATTAAAACACTTATCTACCCTCCTTAAAATATCAGTTTATTTATGCATTACAAGCCTATAGCTCAATATCTAAACTTTAGTAGTTTCTTTGTACTTCATAACAAGCTCATGAGTGATTTTATTTAGTTACGTAAGTAACAATGAAAGAGGATGGGAACCAAGGTGAGGTTGGAGTACTAAGCATTCAGTATCAAGAAAGATAGGGTGTGTATTTACTCAGGAAAAAATAAGGAAACAGTGGGTATAAAATGAGGAAATCTTGCTGGAACTCAGTAGAGGGAGTTCTCATATGATAATGCTTAACTATTTTTTTTTTAATTGGAGTATAATTGCTTTGCGATGTGTTCGTTTCTGCTGCACAATGAAGTAAATCAACTATATGTATACATACATCCCCTTCCTCTTGGACCTCCCTCCCAACCCTCTTATCCCACTCACATGGGTCATCACAGAGCACCACGATGAGCTCCCTAGGCTTTATAGCAGGTTCCCCTGACTAGCTAGCTATTTTACATACAGTAGTGTATAGACATCGATCCTGATCTCTATGTCCACACGTCCATTCTCTCTGTATGTGTGTCTATTCCTGCCCTGCAAATAGGTTCAACATATATGCATTAATATACTATATATATATGTTTATTCTTTCTGACTTACTTCACCCTGTATGACACTCTCTAGGTCCAGGTCCATCCACATCTCTACAAATGACCCAGGTTTGTTCCTTTTTATGGTCGAGTAATAGTAGCAGGTGTATCATATGCTTTTGGTGGCCCCAGCTCTCACTATGGAGTTATTACTTTCAATAGGGCCACAGCTTTGGCAGAGTCATTTGTGGGCATAGGTTCCATTCATACTGACAGTGTCTGAGATGGTCACTCTTAATCTTTCTCTTGAACTTTCTGACATGCTGTGGGCGCAGGCTAAAGTCTGTGGATAAGTACGTTCACACGGATCAGTCTTGAAATGTAGGGTCATTAACAAGCCCAAGGAAAATCAGTGTGGGTTGGGAACCAAAGAATAAATATTACCCTATTTTGTCATAGGGTGGACAGTTTTGAGAAAGTGCAGCAAGGTCAAGCCCCAGTTGCCCACAGCAGTAAACTCTGTAATGTACTCCTATTTTGGTTTTTCTTCATTTCTTCACTTTTTTATTCCTTTTCTGTTCTCTGAAAGTGGGCTATGTGCACCCGTGTCTTGGTCTTGAATTTTGCTTCAGGCTAACGCAGTAAGGAAGTCCTTTCTTAAAAATTTTATTATAGTTGATTTCCAATGATGTGTTAGCTTCAGGTATATAGCAAAATGACTCAGTTACACATAGATTCATTCTTTTTCAGATTCTTATATAGGTTATCGCAGAATATTGAATAGAGCTGCCTGTGCTATGCCTAGTTTCTTACTGGCTATCTAATTTACATATAGCAGTGTGTGCTTGTTAATCCCAAGCTCTTGATTTATCCCTCCCCCCCATTTCCTCTATGATAGCCATGTTTGTCTTTGATCTTTTTTCTGAAAATGAGAATGGTATGCTGCAGTCAGAGGTTTGAGATAGTTGACTTGGAAAGGGAAAACTGAAGTGTACAGAAAAACGTAACAGAAATGAATGGCAAGATTTTTTCCCCTGATATATAGGCATTTGTGTTTTCACCTCAATTAAGTTATCTCCCTAACGGTACGTGTTGCTTAGTCACAGAGTCACGAATGACTCTTTTGCGACTCCCATGGACTGTAGCCCACCGGGATTCTTTGTCAATGGGATTTCCCAGCAAGCATTCTGGAGTGGTTTGCCATTTCCTTCTCCAGGGAATCTGCCCAACCCAGGGGATGAATCCATATCTCCTGCAATGCAGGCACATTCTTTACAACTGAGCCACCTGGGTAGCTTATGCTAAGTCGCTTCAGTCGTGTCCGACTCTGTGCAACCCCATAGACGGCAGCCCACCAGGCACCGCCGCCTCTGGGATTCTCCAGGCAAGAACACTGGAGTGGGTTGCCATTGCCTTCTCCAACGCATGAAAGTGAAAAGGGAAAGGGAAGTCGCTCAGTCGTTGTCTGACTCTTAGCGACGCCATGGACTGCAGCCTTCCAGGCTTCTCCTTCCATGGGGTTTTCCAGGCAAGAGTACTGGAGTGGGGTGCCATTGCCTTCTCCGGGTAGCTTATAAGTCATCCTAAAGGTAGACTTCATAATTCTGCTGTTTTCCTATAGTGCATTGCTGAGTACATGACAGATAATGAGAGATACTTGTTCATTACCTAATAAAAGGGATTCATTATGAATTGTACTGTTTATGGTGTGGACTGTAAAATCATATATATATATATATGCATATATGTATGTATATATGTGCTTCAGTTCAGTTCAGTCGCTCAGTAGTGCCTGACTCTTTGCAGCCCCATGGACTGTAGCATTCCAGACTTCTCTATTCATCACTGACTCCCAGACCTTACTCAAAACTCATGTCTATCAAGTCAGTGATGCCATCCAACCATCTCATCTTCTGTTGTACCCTTCTCCTCCTGCCTTCAATCTTCTCCAGAATCAGGGTCTTTTCCAATGAGTCAGCTCTTTGCATCAGGTGGCCAAAGTATTGGAGTTTCAGCTTTAGCATCAGTCCTTCCAAAGAAATCCCAGGGTTGATCTCCTTCAGAATGGACTGGTTGGATCTCCTTGCAGTCCAAGGGACTCTCAGGAGTCTTCTCCAACACCACAGTTCAAAAGCATCAATTCTTTGGCGCTCAGCCTTCTTCACAGTCCAACTCTCACATCCATACATGACTACTGGAAAAACCATAGCCTTGACTAGACAGACCTTAGTTGGCAAAGTAATGTCTCTGCTTTTGAATATGCTATCTAGGTTGCTCATAACTTTTCTTCCAAGGAGTAAGCGTCTTTTAATTTCATGTACATTATATGTACACACATAAATTCTGAACTAAAAGTAAAGTTGGGCTCTAACTATGAAATTCATTTTACTGATCATTACATTTTAATAAGTGTCAAAAAACTAATTTGAAAAAATTTGAAACAAATTTAATAATTATTTAAAAGATAAACTGTAAAGTATACTTTATAGTCAAACTTAATTTGGAACTTAACTATCTTAAGTTTCAGAGGCTAGACTCCCAAACTTATTTGCGAGTTGTCTTAGTTTGCTCAGGTTACTATAACAAAAATATCACAGACTGCATCGTTTAAAGGACAAACATTTCTCATAGTTCTGGAGGCTAAGAAGTCCAAGATCAAGGCACTTGCAAATGCAGAGCCAACTGAGAGCGTCACTTCATAAATGGCTATCTTCTCCCTGTGTCCTCACATGGTGGCCAAGACAAGGGTCTGGGTTCTTTTTTATAAATGACAGGCCCTGATAAGTCCAAAACTTAATGAGGCAAATTCCCTTAGGCCCTACCAGGCCCTCTGGAGTAACAAAATTATGCCCGAGGCTCAGCAGAACAGCCTCACAGCAACTCTGCTTGGGCCCTGCCCTGGGGTGGCTCTCTGTAAGCGCTGTGTCTGTGGCTCTTCGGGGTATGGATCCTGTGCCCCTTTTGGCTCCAGGCACCTCCATTCTTTGAGCGTGAGGTGGAGGCAGCCATGCCCCTGAGCCTGTGCACCCTGTCATTGGCAGAGATTGCCCCACACAGATGCTGACAAAGTTACAACCTTGTTAGGGGCTGTGCTCTGTACCAGGGCTCTCCGGAGCCAAACCTGGGGCAGCTGAGGAGTGCAGCACTGAAGGGCAGGGAGATGAATGGGCAACTTAGGGGTATTCAAGCAGTGCAAGCCTGGGTCCCACAGATGCCCAGAGCCCTCCTATGAAATCACTCTGTCCTCTGCACCCTTGAACTCTAGGCCTGTGACACAAGTGGCAGCTCTGATGACCTCCAAATCACCTTTAATGGCATTCTTCCACAGCCTTGGAGAACAGCTCCTGGCTTCTGTTGAGATAGCTGATCCACACCAAACTTATCAAACGGTTACCTGGCCACTCTCATTAGCATTCTAACGTTTTATAATATGGATTAGCCGAAAGTTTCTAAATCTTCAAGTTCTGCTTCCTTTTTTGCTTAACAATTCTATCTGTAAGTTTTATCTATAAGTTTTTTCTATCTATAAGTTTGATCATGTTTTACTGTACGCAGTCAGCTAGAGTCAAGTCACACCTTCAAAAATTTGCTTAGAAATAGCTTTAGCTGAATATCCCATTTCATCAATTGCAAGGTCTACCTTCTAAGAAAAACCCTAAGAAAGGAACAGAATTCAGTCAAGTTCTTTGCTACTTTGTAACAAGGATAGACTTTCCTTCAGTTTCCAATAACCTGGTCCTCATTTCTAACAGAGATATCACCAAAATGACCTTTAACCATCATATTTCTACAAAATCATGTTCTGGATTACTATAAAGTTCTCTAAGAAAATTGAGACTTTCTTTCCAACTCTACTCTTTTCTTTCTGAGCTCTCATCAAAATTGCCATTAATGGTTGATTCACAACAATTTTTTTTTTTCTAGTATGTACCTCAAAGCTCTTCCAGCCTTTCCCCAATCAATACCCAGTTCCAGAGCCTTTTCCATGGTGTTTGTTACAATAATATTCCCACTTTTTGTCTTAGTTTCTGTCTTAGTTCATTCAGGCTGCTGTAACAAAAAAATAAAACAAATATACAAACAAACAAAAAACATAGACTGACTAAGGGGTGGAGTAGCAATACCCTGAATTCAACTTCTCCCACAGGAGCATCAAAATCACAACTACTCACACAGAAAAAAAACAATCTCTGAGTAAAACTTAAAGACTAGCAGAAAAGATTTTTTTTCATAATTAAAGATAAAAAGAAGGAACCACAAGATATTTGAGAGGGGCAGAGGCATAGTATAGTAAGGATTCACACCCGTGGTCCAGCAACCCAAAAATGGGAGGGTAATCCCAATCACAGAGGTCCTCCCAAAAGAAGCAAGGGGTCTGAGTGCCACATCAGGCTCCCCATCCTGGGGGTGTTACACCAGAGAGATGAGTCACTGGAATTAATCTGGCTTGGAAACTAGTAGGGTTGATGTTCGAGAGAGCCAGGCAGACTATAGAAAACAGAGATTCTGCTTCATATGCAAAATCTCACACGTTCCAAGTCTCAGTGTAGAGACAATTAGTTGGAAAGAATCCTGGGTCAGATACTCTTGCTGATCTTGGAAAGACTCACAGAGAGTTAGGAGGCAACTGGTTATTCTGTCTGGGGACAATAACATTGGCAGCAGCGGTTTTTAAGAGCCTGTTCAACCATGTGGACACTACGACTAACAAGCATCATTTGGAATCCAAACTCTAGCCTATTATTGCTGGGGGCTTAACCACCCATCAGCAGACTGGCACTGTCCTATGTCCTCTGGCCCACAGAGCCAGCCATGAGGACCTGGTCCCACCATTCAAGAGGTGGACTCCAGGCCCGTGGCTCTTTGGCATCCCCCATCTATGCAATCAGGTTCACAAGCACGTAGACCCATGATCCAGCATCCCTGCAGCCACCACACAAGCCACAAGCCTCCACTCATCACAGCAAGATAAAAGCTTGAAACTGAAAGTGAAGTTACTCAGTCGTGTCCGACTCTTTGAGACCCCATGGATTTTAGCCTACCAGGCTTCTCTGTCCATGGGATTCTCTAGGCAAGAATACTGGAGTGGGTTACCGTTTCCTTCCCCAGGGGATGTTCCTGACCCAGGGATTGAACCCGGGTCTCCTGCATTGGAGGCAGATGCTTTAACCTCTGAGCCACCATATATCTCAGCGCTCAGCCTGCTTCACAGTCCAACTCTCACATCCATACTTGACTACTGGAAAAACCAAAGCCTTGACTAGATGGACCCTTAGTCGGCAAAGCAATGTCTCTGCTTTTGAATATGCTATCTAGGTTGGACATAACTTTTCTTCCAAGGAGTAAGTGTCTTTTAATTTCATGGCTGCAGTCACCGTCTGCAGTGATTTTGGAGCCCCCCAAAATAAAGTCTGACACTGTTTCCACTGTTTCTCCATCTATTTCCCATGGAGTGATGGGACCAGATGCCATGATCTTCGTTTTCTGAATGTTGAGCTTTAAGCCAACTTTTTCACTCTCCTCTTTTACTTTCATCAAGAGGCTTTTTAGTTCCTCTTCACTTTCTGCCATAAGGGTGGTGTCATCTGCATATCTGAGGTTATTGATATTTCTCCCGGCAATCTTGATTCCAGCTTGTGTTTCTTCCAGTCCAGCGTTTCTTCTTTTAATTTCATGGCTGCTATCACCATCTGCAGTGATTTTGGAGCCCCCCAAAATAAAGTCTGACACTGTTTCCGCTGTTTCTCCATCTGTTTCCCATGGAGTGATGGGACCAGATGCCATGATCTTCGTTTTCTGAATGTTGGGCTTTAAGCCAACTTTTTCACTCTCCTCTTTTACTTTCATCAAGAGGCTTTTGAGTTCCTCTTCACTTTCTGCCATAAGGGTGATGTCATCTGCATATCTGAGGTGATTGATATTTCTCCCAGCAATCTTGATTCCAGCTTGTGTTTCTTCCAGTCCAGCGTTTCTCATGATGTACTCTGCATAGAAGTTAAATAAACAGGGTGACAATATACAGCCTTGATGTACTCCTTTTCCTATTTGGAACCAGTCTGTTGTTCCATGTCCAGTTCTAGACAGTTTTAAAGTCTATCTGATATGAGTATTGCTACATCAGTTTTCTTTTCTGTTTGAAGGAATTATCTTTTTCTGTCCCTTCATTTTCAGCTTGTGTGCTTCTTTAGATATAAACTTAGTCTTTTGTAGGCAGCATATACATTGGTTTTGGTTTTGTAATTCAATCACCCACCTTATGTTTTTTGGTTGAAGCATTTAGTCCATTGACATGTAAAGTGATTATTGATAGGTATGTAGTTATTGCTTTTATTGCTTATTTTTTGGGTGTTTTCTAGTTCTTCTCTGTTCTTTTCTTCTTTTAGTTTTGTGATTTGATGATTTTCTTCAATGGTATGCATGTGTTTGTTTCTCTCTGGTTTGTGTTTATATTGTATGTTTTTGATTTGTGGCTACTATGGGGGTGGGATGTTCAGATATGGGTTTCCCTGGTGGCTCAGACAGTAAAGAATGTGCCTGCAGTGCAGGAGATCTGGGTTCACTCCCTGGGTTGGGAAGATGCCCTGGAGATGGAAATGGCAACCCACTCTAGTATTCTTGCCTGGAGAAGTCCATGGACATAAAAGTTGAGCTATAACTGTATCTACTTGTTTTAAACCAATAGTCATTTTAAGTTCAAACACATTCTAGAAGGTATACATAAGATACACATGTTTTATTCCTCTTGTCCACCTTTCATGTTTTTGATGTCATGTTTTACATCTTCTTATCTGGCCCTTAACTGTTTGTTGTGGTTTATAATTCATTTTATATTTTTTTGTTTTTTAATCTTTATACTTGCCTATTTAAGTGGTTAATCCATAGCCTTTCCTATATATTTGCCTTTACTAGTGGCAAATTTGTATAGATTTTTACTTCTTGTTGTAGCCTTTTTCTTTTCCACTTAGAGAAGACCCTTTAACACCTTTTTAAAGGTCAGTTTAGTATTATTGATACACACTTTCAGTTTTTCCTTATCTGAGAAGTTCTTTTTGTCTCCTTCAATTCTGAATGCTAACCTTGCTGTACAGAGTATCCTAAGTTGTAGCTTTTCCCCTTCAGCACTTTAAATATATATTCCACTCCCTTATGGTATGCAGTTTCTCCAGAAGAATCTATTGATAGCCTTATGGGGGTCCTTTTTGTATGACTCTGTTTTTCTCTTGCTATTTTACAATTCTCTCTTCCTCTTTAAATTTGCCATTCTTTTTATGATATGTCTTGGTGTGAGTTTCTTGGATTAATCTTGTTTGAGACTTCTGCTTACTGAATGTGGAAATCTGATTTTTCTTCAGGTTCAGGAATTTTCCAGTCATAGTTTCATCAAATACATTTTCTACTCCTTTCTCTCTGTTCTCTCTCCAGGAACCCTACAATGAAAATATTAGTATGCTTGATGTTATCCCAGAGGTCCCTTAAACTGTTCTTTCTTTTATAATTTGTTTTCCTTTTTGCTGTTCTAAGTGGGTGATTTCCATTATTCTATCTTGCATATTTATTATGCATTCTATTTTATCAATCATTCTGCTGATGATTCTTTCTAGTATGTTTTCATTTCAGTTATTGTATTCTTCATTTCTGACTCTTTTTATATTTTCTAGTTCCTTGTTAAAATTTTTGCTGTGTTCATTTATTCTTTTCCAAAGTTCAGTTAGCCTTCTTATTACTAATGTTTGAATTCTTTGCCTGTTAAATTATTTATCTCTGTTTCACTTTGTTTGTTTTTTTTTTCAGGTTTTTTTCTTGTTCTTTCATTTGAAACAAACTCTTCTCATTTTGTTTGACTTTCTCTGTCTTTATGAATTTAGGTGAAATAGTTACCTATCTTGGTCTTGAAGGCGTATCCTTATGTGGGATTATCAATATACAGTATATATGTGCCCAGTGGCTTTGCTGGGAGAGTTTGATCTGAAGTGAGTATGTGTCACATCTTCCCCCTGAGGGTGCTGACAGCTACCACCTAGGAAGGAAGTAGGGCTGGAGATGGAAGGGCTAGAGCCAGTACGAGGTGTGAGCCAGGGCTTCTATGCTCAGTGACTGTCATTGCTCTACTCGGGGCAGGGGCAGCATCCAAAATGCTGGAGCAGAAGCCCTGAGGGTCAGATCCAAGGTGGTTCCATTCCTTCTAACTGTACTCTCCCACCACCACCCACCACCACCAGCAATGGCACTCCACTCTAGTGGAGATCAGTGCCAGAGCAAGAGGAGCTGGAGTGGGCACCTAGTGTATGCTGAAGTGTTGGCTGGCATGGTCCTAGAGAACCAGCCAGTGCCCCAGGCTATTTCCAGTTCTCTACTTCTGTGTACTTGCCAGAAACAGCTGCCTTCACCCCATTCAGATGCAGGGCCAGATCCAAGCCAGCTCTGACCCCCCAAGTGCATACTCTCCTTGGCAGTGGCAGTCTTCTCCATTCATGTGGCACTGAACCAAAGCAATAGGGGCTGAAGCAGGAACTTAGTGCTGTCTGGGGTGCATGCTGGTGATGTTTCAGACTGACCAGAACCCCAAGCCATTTTTAATCTGCTTCCTCCACCTTACTTCCAGGAATAAGCTAGTGTGTATGCATATCTTCATAAGCAGAGTCTTGGTTCTTACAGCTGTCCAGTAAGACCCACTGGTTTTCAAGCCAGCAAAAGGGACTTATCTTCCCAGTGTCAGACCCAGGGCTGGGTTCCAAATACATAGTTTGAACTTCTCACTCTCTAAGGAGGATCTCCAAGTCTGTGATATCCCTCCATCCCCTCTGTGTCCCCTGCTAGGAGCCCCAGGTCCTGACCTGATCACTGCTCCCTTAGTACCCAGCTCCCTATAGATCTTTCTCTAAAGTCTTAGTTGTAGAGGAGACTTTCTGACAGTCTCAAGTTTGTTTTCCTCAAGAATTGCTCCACTTGTATATGTATTTTAGATGTATTCATGCAAGGAGGTGAGCTCTGTCTGCATTCTCCTTCTTGGTTGTATTGACCTCCCCGCCTGTATCTATCTTTTTAAAAATTCTAACTATGGTCAGACATATGTAACATAATATTTACCATCTTAACCATTTTGAATGCACAGCACAATGGCATTAACATTCTCATTGTTTACAGCCATCACACCATCCATCTCCAAAATTCTAAATCTTGAAAAATTGAAACTCTGTTGCCATTGATCAAGTATTCTTCGTTCCCTACTTCTGCCAGGCCTGAGTAACCACCATTCTACTTTCTTGAATCTAGGATTTTAAATACTCTAGATACCGCATGTATGTGTAATAATACAACATTTGTTCTTTTCTGAATAGCTTATTTTATTTAATAGTCCTACACAATGGACATGGGTTTGGGTGGACTCCGGGAGTTGGTGATGGACAGGGAGGCCTGGCATGCTACAGTTCATGGCGTCGCAAAGAGTCGGACACAACTGAGCGACTGAACTGAACTGAAGGTTAATCCACATTGTATCACATGTCAAAATTTTCATCTCATTTAAGGCTGCATAATATTCCACTGTGTGTAGGCACCACATTTCGTTTATCCATTCATCCACTGGTAAACATTTGGGTTACTTTCACCTTTTGGCTGCCTATGAATAATGCTACAGTGGACATTAATGCATAATTATCTCTTTGATTTCCAACTTTCAATAATTTTTGGCATATAACAGTGGACATTAATGTATAATTATCTCTTTGATTTCCAGCTTTCAATAATTTTTGGCATATACCCAAAAACGCAATTGCTGGATCATATGGTAATTCTATTTTTAGTTTTTTGAGGACCTACAATATTGTTTTCACTAGCAACTGTACCATTTTATATTACCACAAAATAGTACTTGAGAGTTCCAATTTCTTCATCTCCTCAAAGCATTTGTTATTTTCTGGGTTAGATTTTTTTTTTTTAAGTGGCTTCCCTAAAGAGTGTGAGGTGTCTTCTATATCTTCTGACTTTGTGGCTTTCTGCTTGATGTGGCAGAAATGGACTGGTTGCGGGTTCTTCTGCCCAGCACATTGCTTGGGTCCTTCTTCCCATGTCAGTTTCCTATGCTAGGTACTCTGTATTCACAGAGCAATCTCCCAATCTTCCCTGAAAGGATTGTGATTGGGGCTTATAAATATACGTGACACACCATGAATTAAAAAAAGAAATGGAGCCCAACCTCATAAAAAATCAGCCTCTTCCTTTGATTTCATAGGCATAAGCACTTTGGGTCATATTTATGGGGTTAAAATCCAAGCTCTGATCGATGGTTTCTCATCTGCTCCCTGTATTCATGGCATGGCCCCAGAAAAGCCAGCATGGAGAAATCTATGACTGGATGCCACTAAAATATAAATGTTCCTTCATTTCTAATGGATGCTGAAGAATAAAGTTTATATCATTACACCTACCATAAAATATTAAATGTAAGTAATTCAATGTTACCCAGAGGCCAGAGCCAAGCTGGAGCATTTTCCTTCCCCTGTTCAGGGAGGAATGGCCCTGAGTACCCTGCCTGGCTCCCAAATATTGGTGAGTTCCTGCACCTGTACTGTCCACAGCTAGAAGCTGCCTTTCTTAGGGTCCCATGATGCTTGGTGCTGCAGGGAATGACTGATAGAGAGCCAGGTCTGCACCCAACATTTTTGGCTTCTGGTAGAAAGAGCCAAAGAGGCTGCTCCTCTTCCTGACCTCTTCAACTAAAAAGAAGATTCCCAGTGTCTGATGAGACCTAAGGATAGGATATGCTCTTTGCACCCCCAAATCTTGCCCCCTCAACCCACCTCGTCTCATTACAACCACAGTGGACAGGTTAGTGCACACTGTCAGAATCCCTACATCCACTGGAGCACCCACCTCACGCTCAGACATGGCCCAGAAATGTGGGAAAGGTCCTGTTCCCAGTAACAACTCCCCACTAATGGAGCAGAGGGTGGGATGGTTGATTAACATCTCAGCCGCTCCTCCTTTAGAGGGACAATCTCGATGTGCATTCTACATGATTCTCAAAGGGTCCCCAAAGAATTGAGTCTTATTTTGCCCACAGCAGTAACTTGCCAAGTTCTGATCCTTTCCAAGATTCCTTATCTTGTTTTCCTTGCCCCATCACTCCACCTTCCTGAGACACCTCCCGAGTAAATTACCCAGTCCAAGTCTTTATCTCAGGTTCTGCTTTCTGGGGACCCATTCAAGACACAATATGAGAAAAATTTATGGAAGAAGTGAACTTTGAGGTTTAAGAGCTGACAAAAAACCCAAATATCTCTAAAAGTCAGAGTCTGTGAAAAGAACTGGGCTTCAATTGTGCATCTCGTTCTCTATACATCTTCCCCAGACTGTCAAGGTCAGGCCACAGTTGTGCAGGTCGGATATTGCACAAGAGCACTTAACACAGGAGTTTGAAAGTTGGCACTTATTCTGCTCTGCCTCAGACTGGGAAAGGGACCCTCATGCTTACAGAGCCCTTGTTCTGGGAGCATCAACCATCCCACCCTCTGCTCACAGAGCCCAGTGAGGACTTGTTCTGCTCACCAGGCCATGTGCTGGCCTGCATCCAGCAGAATTAAAAGTTTTCTGTTTCTTAACAGGATACTGATCACTCATTCTCTAGACCTTGTGGCTTCAGGTTGGCATCTGCACCAAGAAGGTACCTTTTTCCATTTCACACAAGGTTCTGCCCTGTGTCTGACTACTTTTATCCTCACACCTAACACTGTAACCAAGGCAGTCTCTCCCCCATGTTCCATATAACATTTTATTTCTGCATCCACCCTCAGCTAGTACTGACTTTCTCCCTCACTCTTCTCCCAAAAGGTACTCCCATGTTCTGCAATGTTTGTCTTCAAGTCTTCGCTTGTTCTATGAGCTTCCAAGAGGACTTGGGTCACCACAGTGCTTATTAGGATTCATCCATTTGGTCATATGTTTATTCTTCAAGAATGTATTCAGTGTTTTTTAAATAAACACTTGGCTCTGGGTCTGCAGACATGAAGCAGTCTAACCCCTGTTCTGGGGAAAGACAGACAGACAGGAGCAGAACAGTTGACAGGGCAGGGACAGAAGTACAGAGGGGCTCATGAGCGTAAGGGTCCCTTTCCCAGCCTGGGGCAGAGCAGTGACGGATAGCTGTCCTCACATGAGGCAGAGGCGGAAGGTGGGAGATGCGGAGGACATTCCAAGAGAGAATAGCCAGTTTAAGGACAAGGAGAAAAGAAAAGTCCACAAGGGCCTTTGTTGGAGTATAAACTGGAGATAGAAAAAACAGAGAGATGAGGCTGAACTGGGGTAGGGGGATGGTAGGTGCAGGTGGTAAGCAACATCCTGCCCAACAGGGTAAACCCAGTAAGGTGCTTATAGTAATCAACCCTGTAAGGTATAGGGAGACACCCCAGGTGCTCAGTAAGAGCTTCACATTTGCTTCTATTTTACAAATAGTAAAACTTCAACTGATTTTCCCCCCAAATCTACCTGTGTTCCTAGATGGTAAGCATGAGAGTTGGAGTTCACTGGACTGGGATGAACACTTGGCCATAATAAGTGGATGAGAAATGTCATGGATGTGGACTTGGTCTTCTTAACTTGGAAGATGCTGAGTCATGAGGATTGGAGGCAGTGATTATCACTGTTGATCTCTGTCCCTTTCACACAGTGGATTTTTCTGGTCTACACTCCTCCTAGGTGAATTTCATTGTCTTTTCTGCTGTGAAAGTCTATAGGAAGAGACTCCTTCCCCTCTTGGACACAGGCATGAGACAGGAGCAAGAAGAGAGCCAGGCCGGGGGTTAGCAGTGGGCTAGGAGGAGGGGGTGGAGAAGGCAATGGCACCCCACTCCAGTACTCTTGCCTGGAAAATCCCATGGACCAAGGAGCCTGGTAGGCTGCAGTCCATGGGGTCGCTAAGAGTCAGGCACGACTGAGCGACTTCACTTTCACTTTTCACGTTCATGCATTGGAGAAGGAAATGGCAACCCACTCCAGTGTTATTGCTTGGAGAATCCCAGGGACGGGGGACCGCCTGGTGGGCTGCCGTCTATGGGGTCGCGCAGAGTCGGACATGACTGAAGCGACTTACCAGCAGCAGCAGCAGGAGGAGGGGGACCTATTCCTATTTGTTTACTCAAGATCTTAGCATGACCTTGTAAAATGTAGGGAGGCTCAGATGAGCCGAAAAAACATGAGGTCGTTGTGTCTTACTGACCTTTATTCAAAGCCAGATTCAAGCTCAGGCAAGTCATCAATCTTCTCTGAACCTCAGATCTCCTGCTCAAGGGAGTTCATGGTCCTTGCCTCCCTGGGCTGTTTGGACAATGAAAGGGACAAAACAGAGTGCCTGGCATGGGGGAGCCAGGTGGGCTGCCATCTATGGGGTCGCACAGAGTCGGACACGACTGAAGCGACTTAGCAGCAGCAGCAGCAGGAGGAGGGGGACCTATTCCTATTTGTTTGCTCAAGATCTTAGCATGACCTTGTAAAATGTAGGGAGGCTCAGATGAGCCGAAAAAACATGAGGTCGTTGTATCTTACTGACCTTTATTCAAAGCCAGATTCAAGCTCAGGCAAGTCATCAATCTTCTCTGAACCTCAGATCTCCTTCTCAAGGGAGTTCATGGTCCTTGCCTCCCTGGGCTGTTTGGACAATGAAAGGGACAAAACAGAGTGCCTGGCACAGAGCCTGGTTCTGATGGTGACCCCTGTTGAAGTTTATTAGATGTTGGCTCCTTCCTCTCCACCCACCCTCCTTTAGGGATCTCTTTCCACTTTTCTCAGCCTCCTTTTCTTTTTCTTTTCTTTTTATCTATTTATTTATTTTTTGAACTCATCAAGCAGCATGCAGGATCTTAGTTCCCCAACAAAGGGTCAAACCCATGCCCCCTTTTAGTGGAAGTGCAGAGTCTTCACCACTGGACCACCAGGGAAGGCCCTCACCCTCCCTTTGTAAATGTACAAGCTCTATGCCAAGATATGTCCATGTCATCCTATTCATTCATCTCTCTACAGGTTAATCTACTGTGTCACCACAGGTGAGGATATCCTGAATCAGCGCTCTGATTGTGCACTGTTTTTGCTAG
Source organism: Cephalophus harveyi (assembly GCA_006410635.1). NCBI lineage: Eukaryota > Metazoa > Chordata > Mammalia > Artiodactyla > Bovidae > Cephalophus > Cephalophus harveyi. The sequence continues at coordinate 47,663 of SJYT01025319.1, read as the reverse complement.
TAATTTGCCACGTGACTGTTGGCAAGTCACATTTCTTGCCTGGGCCCCAGCATGTCCATCTGTAGAATGGATGAGTGGATCGGATAGTTTCTGAGAGTACTCTCAGCTCCAACATTATATGACATTATTCCAACAAAGGGTCAAACCCATGCCCCCTTTTAGTGGAAGTGCAGAGTCTTCACCACTGGACCACCAGGGAAGGCCCTCACGTTCCCTTTGTAAATATACAAGCTCTATGCCAAGATATGTCTGCGTCTTCCTATTCATTCATCTCTCTACAGGTTAATCTACTGTGTTACCACAGGTGAGGATATCCTGAATCAGTGCTCTGATAGTGCACTATTTTTGCTAGTAATTTGCCATGTGACTGTTGGCAAGTCACATTTCTTGCCAACAAGAAATGCCCCAGCATGTCCATCTGTAGAATGGATGAATGGATCAGATAGTTTCTGAGAGTCCTGTCAGCTCCAACATTATGACATTACGATTCCATGGCTAGACACTGTCCTGGAACTAGAGCTCAAATGCTTTATTTAGCATAGCATGTGAGCTCTCACCAGGGCCCTTGCCCCATGGTTTGACTACAGTTTTACTCATATCATCCCTGGTTTTCTCTTTTCCACTATCCAATCCCTTGCTTTCTAACCCCAGTAGAATTCTCTACTACCACTTAGGACCCCTATCACACTAGGTATTTCCTCCTCACTCATTCTGTTTCATTGAAGCAATTAACAGTATTGAGTAGAGAGGAGACATGCAATATTTTTTTTTTCTGTTGTGTTAATTTGGAATTTTATTCTGAATAATACTGAGGGAAAGACAAACAAAGTCTGAGGTTATAGTTAGAGATATGGTTGCTGGGTTCACTAGACCAGGCCATGTACAAAGCTGTTAGGGCAGAAACACTGGCCTCAGAAGTACCTACAGCTCCACATTCAACCTGCTGTTGAGACTGTTATGAGCAGATGACATGAAAATCACACATGGATTCTAGGTCTGGATATGTCACTTTGATCAATGATGGGCAGACTGGAGTTGTGGACAGCATAACAGAAGAAGGCAGAGGTAGAAGCCTCATTTCAAGTTTATCTTAAGTCACCATATGCCCTTGAGTCCCAGTGCTTAACTTCTTGGACCTCAGTTCCCTCATCTGCAAAGTGAAGGTGCTCTTATCTCTGGGGGGTCCCCTGATTGAGACATTGCACACAGAGGTCCTTTGGGAAAGACAGCCAAATGCTACCCCCAAAGAGGAACAAACAGTATCTGAAGTCACTGCTTATCCCCTGTTACAGAAAGGCTTTTTATAATGAGCAAAACCCATCACCCACCCCAGCCACTGAGAAATGACTCATTCTCATGGATGTCCTGAATAAATGGAGGAAGTATAGCAGCTCTAAAATATTAAAATGCAGAAGCAGGCTGGTGGCCTCATTTGTCACTGCCCACCTGCAAGTTTCCGCTCTGTGTTACTCATGCATTTACTACCCTACGTTCATTCACTGAGTGCATCACAACATATGCTGAAGCCCTGCTTTGTGCCAGGCCCTGGACTAGGCAGTGTAGGCATGAATGGAAGGCCAAGGTCCTACCTTAGACCATCTCCCAGCCACGTGGGGAGGCCCACCCAAAGCATGTGCAATATGTTCTGATCAGTGACAGAATGAACGGGTGGGAGACCAAGAGAAGGATCAGTAAATCATTCAGAGGAATCCAGAGAGGCTCACAGAGGAGATAGAAGTTAAGAGGAGTCTTACAGGATGGGTGAGGCACTTGCAGAAGGGGACGGGGAGCCGGCAGGTGGCAGGGGAGATGAGCCTTGAGCTTGGGCTGAATATCAACAGTAGGCAGAAGGTGTAGGGAAAGTGTAGGAATGGACCAGCATGCAAGTGTAAAGCCAAGCCAGCAGTCTACCAGTTGACCCTGAAAGTCAACCTCTCCTTTACCCCAGAGCTTCAGGGATGTGCCATCATTGTTACTACTTGGTACTACCTTGTGGGCAGGTGGGCACAGGGCCTGGGTGTCCAGGAAAGTTGCTTGTGTCCAGGAGGGAATTAAAGGCTAGTAGAGGAGGGGCCTCAGGAGCTTCTTTTTCATTTATTTAGCTATCTATGTAGGCTGCGCTGGGTCTTCACTGCTGTACACAGGCTTTCTCTAGCTGGGGTGTGTGCACTTCTCACTGTGACTTCTCCTGTCGCAGAGCATGGGTTCTAGGGCATGTCGGCTCAGTAGTTGGAGCGCACAGGTTTAGTTGCCCAGAGGCAAGTGGAATCTTCCCAGACCTTCTGTATAGAACTGTTGTTGAGTGTCTTACCCTGTGGGTAGTAACTTGCATCCTAGCTTTGATCAAAATCCAAGTGTGGGGTAGGCAGCCTGCCTCTGGCCACCTAGGACCTTTGGACCTGGTGACCCATTTGGTGGCTATGGCTGGAAATGGAGCAAGACACATGGCAGACTCATCTGTTAAAGACCGATAACTATGAGGTTGGTGGTAGTTAAAGAGAGAATAAACTTCACAACCTTCCAATCCTTAGAAAGGATCAATTACCACAGGTAGCAGGTGGGGAGAAGTTGTCAAGGGAACGCAGAGCAGTGTGTCCTTGCTCAGAAGACAAGGAAGACAAAGAAAGCCCCATTGAGACTTGAAGTGGCTTTTTTTTTTCTGACATGATTAAAGGACTCCATGCATTCTCCTGTTCTGAGGCCCTCTCCTCTTCTGCAGGCCTGGGTCCACTGTGCTTGAATACAGAAGCCTGGGGACTGCCTTGGTGGTCCAATGCAAGGGGCATGGATTTGATCCCTGGTCAGGGAAATAAGATCCCACATGCCATGTGGCATGGCGAAAAAATAATAATAATTTTAAAAGCTTCCTTTAAAAAAACAAAGAAACTCTGTCTGGTTACCCCTGACTGAGACAGCCAGAGTCTCAAAGAGAGTTAAAGACAGGATAAATCAGATCAGAAATTTTCAAAACTGCATTTATGACTGGTTATCATTATGCGTAATAAAGACAGAAGGGAGAATAAATACTATTATGTCAAAAGTTCTTTTTAAATGGCTGTTGATTCCCACCCTGCTGACATTAACTCAATCAGACCCCTAAAACTGGGGGACCATGAGCTTCAGGAAGTCAGTTCTTCCAGAAAGAGGGAGAAAATGAACTTGCAAAAGGCTTGACTATGATTCTGTGTGTCTGTTTGTGTCTGTGTCTGTGTGTGATTTGTATATGTGTCTGTGTTTGTCTGTATACGTGTGTATGGGTGTCTGTGTGTGTGATGTGTATGTGCTTGTGTGTGTGTGATTTGTATGTGTGTGTGTGATTTGTATGTGTGTCTGTGTGTGTATGATGTATATGTGTGTGTCTCTGTGTATCTGTGTATGTGTTTGTGTATGTGTGTCTGTGTGTATATGAAGAGCAAGGAGCGGGAGACAGAATGGCCTCCTCTTCTCTGACCTTAACAGCGCTCAGAACTGAGGCTCCAGGCTATACCACAGTCTAAGTTAAACTAGACTCTAGATAGCAAAAAACTGCTCTTTCATCCTTTCCAGAGTCACGGTTGGGCCTTTGAAAGCAACAGGGGAGCAAGATTCAAGGAGTCGATGACTGCTTTTTTGATTCTGATGATTCTGTTGTCAATCAGCAGAGTTATCTGTAGGTTAAATACTGTTGAATTAACCAACGCAAGAGTTACTGATGACCAATAAATAGCTTCTCCCATGTGCTCACTGTGCATTGGGAATCGTGAAGGCCCTTTGAACATTTCACCTCATATAATCCTTATAAATAACTAAAAAGAATAGATATTTGTTTCCTCATTTTACAGAGATAGAAACTGAGGATTAGTTTCTATCTTTGTTAACTTGCAAAGCAGATATGTGGTAGAGACTGGATTTGAATTCAAGAATAATCCCTTGCTCAACTTTTTTGAAGCCTGGTGTGTGAGAGGAGGCAGTAGATGGGGGGTGGCCTGCAGCTGAAACTGAATCATGAAGGGTTATTCTAGAGGGATCATTCTAGGGGGCTTAGCCGTCCTTCTTTCTAATTTCCAGGCTCTGCCTGTTGATGGGCCCCTCCCGGGCATCCCTTGAAGTGTGGACAAGTCCATGGAATGGAAGAGCTCTCCCACTGCTCGGGACTCATAGGCGCAGAGTCCCCACCTAACAAGGCAGGGCTAGGAACTGACCCTCTGCCAATCGCACAGTCCCCCCAGCTTTCATCAGCCTGTCAGAGCTAGTGTAGGCATGCCAAGATTTCGCTGAAAACCACCTGCTCTTAATGTATTAAAAGCTGAAGGACTGAGGAGGTGGATGTCTTTTGTGTTTTCTTTATGGAGCCATTTGCTGCTGTTCTTTGTGAACTGTGCTGTAGAAAATCGGCTGCCAGAGGCTTTGATTGGCATCTTTCACTGTTTATTGACTATGCCAAAGCCTTTGACAGTGTGGATCACAATAAACTGTGGAAAATTCTTCAAGAGATGGAAATAGCAGACCACTTAACTTGCTTCTTTAGAAACCTGTATGCAAGTCAGGAAGCAACAGTTAGAACTGGACATGGAACAACAGACTGGTTCTAAATAGGAAAAGGAGTACGTCAAGGCTGTATATTGTCACCCTGCTTATTTAACTTCTATGCAGAGTACATCATGAGAAACACTGGGCTGGAAGAAGCACAAGCTGGAATCAGGATTGCTGGGAGAAATATCAATAACCTCAGATATGCAGATGACACCACCTTTATGGCAGAAAGTGAAGAGGAACTAAAAAGCCTCATGATGAAAGTGAAAGAGGAGAGTGAAAAAGTTGGCTTAAAGCTCAACATTCAGAAAACTAAGATTATGGCATCTGGTCCTATCACTTCATGGGGAAACAGTGGCTGAAATAGATGGGGAAACAGTGGCTGAGTTTATTTTTCTGGGCTCCAAAATCACTGCAGATGGTGATTGCAGCCATGAAATTAAAAGACACTTACTCCTTGGAAGGAAAGTTATGACCAACCTAGACAGCATGTTAAAAAGCAGAGACATTACTTTGCCAACAAAGGTCGATCTAGTCAAGGCTGTGGTTTTTCCAGTAGTCGTGTATGGCTGTGAGAGTTGGACTCTAAAGAAAGCTGAGCGCTGAAGAACTGATGCTTTTGAACTGTGGTGTTGGAGAAGACTCTTGAGAGTCCCTTGGACTGCAAGGAGATCCAACCAGTCCATCCTAAAGGAGATCAGTCCTGGGTGTTCATTGAAAGGACTGATATTGAAGCTGAAACTCCAATACTTTGGCCACCTGATGCGAAGAACTGACTCACTGGAAAAGACCCTGATGCTGGGAAAGATTGAGGGCAGGAGAAGGGGACGACAGAGGATGACATCACCGACTCAATGGACATGAGGTTGGGTAAACTCTGGGAGTTGGTGATGGACAGGTAGGCCCGGTGTGCTGTGGTTCATGGGGTCACAGAGTCAGACACGACTGAGTGACTGAACTGAACTGAACTGGACTGAATGATGGGCTGATGGGGCTTCTATTATTGTTCAGTCGCTAAGTCATGTCAGTCTCATTGTGACCCCAATGAGCACACTCATTTGGAGCACATGAGTACATCCCATTATCATGAACTAGATTGCACAGCTTCACAAGCGAGGACCAGGCCTGGCAATATCACCCTTCACCACCTCCTGGATGAACAGTTGAGGAAAGTATGGAGCAGCTGTCTTTTTCCAATCCGCAGCCATGTTACAGTCTCCAAAAGAGCTGCTGCCCATTGGGGCTCAGCTGGCCAGATCCTGGGTCCAAATTTAGGAATGTAGGGCTTCCTTCTGGAGAACTGCCATTCATCTCTCTCTACTCCAGGGCACAGTTACTGCCCTTTCTGTACTGGTAGATGTATTAAAGTCCAAGGGCTACTGTAACAAACACAAACGAAATAGCATAAATGACAGAAATGTATTGTCTCCCAGTTCTAGAAACTGGAAGCCTGATATCAAGGGGTTGTTGGTTCCTCCTGAGAACTGTGTGGGAAGATCTAAGTCTTCCCCATGGTTTTTGGTGGTCTCCTTGGTTTATAGACGACGTTCTCCCTGGGTCTTCACATCATCTTCCCTCTGTACATGTCTCATCTGTGTCCAAATTTCCTGTTTTATTAAAGATGTGATCTTGTTGGATTGGGCTCCCCAGGTGGCACTAGTGTTAAAGAACCTGCCTGTGGAAAAATATTAGAGACATGGATTTGATCCCTGGGTTGGGAAGATCCCCTGGAGGAGGGCATGGACACCTACTCCGGTATACTTGCCTGAAGAATTCCATGAGCAGAGGAACCTAGTGGGCTATGGTCCATAGGGTCACAAAGTCAGATGCGACTGAAGCAACTTAGCATGCAAACATGTTGGATTAGGGCCCACCATAATGCCCTCATCTTAATTTGATCATCTACAAAGACTCTATTTCCAAATGAGGTCACATTCACAGGTGCTGGAGGTTAGGGCTTCAACATCTTTGAGGGGGACACAATCAACCTATTAACAGTCGAGATGCTGCCTTAGTGTCTGAATCTGCATGGGAGCTATGGATACATAGGCTGCCAATGTGATGGAGAGAAACTCAAGGTGTGGGACAGCCTCATCTGAGATACAGAATAGAACAACCCTCTTTATTCTGAGATCTTGAGCCCTGGACCAGCCAAGGAAGAAAGCATCTGTGCTTGGAGGGAATGGAGCCTGAGCCTCTGCCAGCTGACATTCTATCTGCACTTTTTCTTTTCAGAGGTAGCTGGACACTAGTTGAGCTCTTACTCTTGGCCTAGAACTGGTTCAAGGGATTTATATATGTTAACTGATTTAACACTTATCATTTCCTTAGGAGGTTGATACTAGCATGAGACCTATTTTAGACAGCAAGTGACTTTCCTGGCTCACTAATGTGATACAATTGGGATGAAAACTCAAGCACTCGGACTGCAGGATCTGCAGGACCCAAATTTTAATCCTGAATTCTTGATAATGCAGATTTTAACCACCTACTTCCCCCCTACACTACCCCCTGACCGAGAGATTCTGATTTAGCAAATATGAGATGGAGCTCAGGAATCTGAATTTTTTTTTAATGTTTTTTTTTTTTTTTTTTTTT
>SJYT01025319.1:0-30220 GCA_006410635.1 Cephalophus harveyi | reverse complement strand
GTGAAAGAGGAGAGTGAAAAAGTTGGCTTAAAGCTCAACATTCAGAAAACTAAGATCATGGCATCTGGTCCCATCACTTCATGGGAAATAGATGGGGAAACAGTGGAAACAGTGTCAGTCTTTATTTTTTTGGGGCTCCCAAATCACTGCAGATGGTGACTGCAGCCATGAAATTAAAAGACGCTTACTTCTTGGAAGGAAAGTTATGACCAACCTAAATAGCATATTCAAAAGCAGAGACATTACTTTGCCAACAAAGGTCCGTCTAGTCAAGGCTATGGTTTTTCCTGTGGTCATGTATGGATGTGAGAGTTGGACTGTGAAGAAAGCTGAGCACCGAAGAATTGATGCTTTTGAACTGTGGTGTTGGAGAAGACTCTTGAGAGTCCCTTGGACTGCAAGGAGATCTAACCAGTCCATTCTGAAGGAGATCAGCCCTGGGTTTTCTTTGGAGGTAATGATGCTAAAGCTGAAACTCCAGTACTTTGGCCACCTCTTGAGAAGAGTTGACTCATTGGAAAAGACTCTGATGCTGAGAGGGATTGAGGGCAGGAGGAGAAGGGGATGACAGAGGATGAGATGGCTGGATGGCATCACTGACTTGATAGACATGAGTCTGAGTGAACTCTGGGAGTTGGTAATGGACAAGGAGTCCTGGCGTGCTGCGATTCATGTGGTCGCAAAGAGTCGGACACGACTGAGTGACTGAACTGAACTGAGCTGAAGATTAGCATATTCTTCCTTCTCCAGCCTCCTCTATTCCCATTCTTTGCCTTGCCTGGTTTATCAGTCTGCTATATTTTTGGTGATCCTGCATAACAAGCCACCTCACTTCTTGTTGACTTACAAAAGTAAGCATTTACCATTACCCAGAGTTTGGCTGATTTAAGCTGAGTTCAGTTAAGATAGGGTTCAAGTTTGCTTTACACTTACCTCATGGCTGGGCCTGAAGCTCGCCAAGACATATTCTCATGACACAGGCAAGAGCACAGAATACAAATCTCCCTCTGAAAATGTATTTAAGCCTCTGCTCATATCATGTCTACTAACTTGTGTGTATGTGTGCTAAGTTGCTTCACTCACATCCAGCTCCGTGACCCTGTGGACGGTAGCCTACCAGGGTCCTCTGTCCATGGGATTCTCCAGGCAAGAATACTGGAGTGGATTGCCATGCCCTCCTCCAGGGGATCTTCCTGACCCAGGAATTCAATCTTTATGTCTCCTACATTGGCAATTGGGTTCTTTATCACTAGTACCACCTGGGGAGCCTGTCTACTAACTTAACCAGTGACCAAAACAAGTCATATTCTCAGCCCAAAGTCAAGTTGCATACCAGTAGACTCCTCCCAGGAGATAGGGGAAAAATGCTTGAATATTTATTAACCAGTAATCTAATCTAGCACACCCAGTACTTCTTCTACAAGGGCCATGCTTTTTTCTGGCCTCTGGACCTTGGTATGCCATCCCCTGGACCTGAATACTCTTCCGTTGGTGGTTTAAATAGCTGATTCCCTAACTCATCTTTTGAGATTCCAGGCCGCAGCCACCTCCTCTAGGACACCCTCCCTGATAACACACTTGGGTTCCTGGACTCTTCTCCAGGTTCCCATAACATCCTGCATGTTCTGAACCAAGTGGATGTATCTGTTGGTCTCTATCACCGCCACCATTCCATTCGTTAGTGTTAAACCACATCTGAGTCACCATTCTTTCCCCAGCATACAGCACAGACTCAGAAGTTGTTCCTGTTTTTTGTTTGTTCTTAAATTTTATGTATTTATTCATTTCTTTCTTTCTGTCTTTATTTTTGCCTGTGTTGGGTCTTCACTGGTGCAAGGGCTTTTTTCTAGTTGTGGAGAGTCGGGGCTACTTTTCACTGTGGTGCTCAGGCTTCTCATTGCAGTGGCTTCTCTTGTTGGGGAGCATGGGCTCTAGAGCACATGGGCCTCGGTAGTTGTGGCACGTGGGCTCAGTAGTTGCAGCTCCTGTGCTCTAGACACAGGCTCAGTAGTTATGAACACAAGCTTCGGTGCTCCATGCATGTGGGATCTTCCAGAACCAGGGGCTGAACCCATGTCTTCTACACTGGCAGACTGATCCTTTATTACTGAGGCACCAGGGAAGCCGAAGCTCAGGATTTAAAAAGAAAAGGCACACTGTGCTGTGGCATTGGGTGAAGGATTGTGATCTTTCTATACTGACCGCTCTCGGGAAGAAGCACAGATAGAACTGCGGTTTCAACATTTCCAAGTGGGGAGGGCCATTTGGAGTGAACTATCCAAGCTATCTGGGCACATCTAACTGTGTCCAACAAATGCCATCTGCTTTGGAGGCATGTGGAGACTGGGAAATCAGTGTAGATTGTGTGGCTTAGGTTCTGTTCTGGAGGGCATTAGATCCTCACTTGCCTGTTTTGAATGTTGTTCTTCCTATCCTGACTTAGATGGGGAGCAGGTCTGATTAGCTGCCAGTTTGCTCCCCGAGGAGTAGGCTTGGAGAATTTGAGGCCAAGAGGCATTGGGTAGATACAGGCTGTTTTATGCAGGATCTGTCATTGATTTGCCATTGATGTTCCTGTGTTGATTTTTTGTTGTAGTTGGTAAAGGTTGTGGGGCTGGGAATGTGGAACAGAAGGCTGTGCATGCGGTTAAAGGCAGTAACATATGTGACTACCACTCATCTCTGTTTGGAATTTTCCAGAGGCAGTAAGGAGGGTGAAGGAGACAGACTTACAGGCTTTCAACCCTCTTCACCTTCTTCAGAATGAGGTTGGAAACGGGAATTTCTGTGTTTCCCAGGTGGTGCTTTAAAGTCACAGCTGTTCTTCATTTAAAGAAATCCAAAGTCTTTCACTGTGAATGATCAGTTTGAAGGTAACTCAACTATCTGCATTTGCCGGTTCAGTATGGTGCTCTTAGATGTAATAACCCATCATCTCAGCTTTCTGAAACAGCGCATGGCTTCCCAGGCTGGGTCTTCATCCAAAGAAGTGAGTGGAGACATTCAAAAGCCTCTTCCAAATCAATCCACAGAATATGAGTGATCAGAGGGAATGACAGAGCCCCAAATCCTGCCACCTCTTCTTGTGTTATTTTTCATCCCCCTAGGCATGCAAATGTTCAGATGAGTCTCACCATCTCAAAGGTGTTTTTTCCATGCCAGTTGAATTGCCATGAAATTCATCAGACAGATATTGCATTGTTTTTTCAAGTTTATAATTTCTTGGTCGCCACGTCCATGCAGCTACCCTGCATATAATGGCCCAAACAAGTTCTTTTGGGTATTCTTATTTAGCAACAGCCTCAGGGAGCTATTCTAAGAACATAGGGGATAGAGGTACAGGGCCTGTCTGGCACCTTCATTTCATTTTCAGTGGCCCACTCTGCTTATTGCTCCCATTCGACTCACTCTGTATCCACAGCCCTGGCCTGTGCTTTACCTGCCCACCTTCCCAGTTCTGCCGATTCAGATCTGGGCAGCATCCCCTGCTAGTCCAAGGGCATTGCACAGAGAAGTTATTCAAAAAGCGTGTAGGATTGAATTATGAGAATTAAGTACATTTAGGAACAAAAGTCCAATATGCAAAAACTCTGAACTGAGCCATTTTCAATCCTATTTATCTAAAACTGTGGTTGAAAACTCTTTGATTCTGTTTGTATAGTCAGCCTTTCACTTTCTGTAATGACTCTTAGCCACTGACTTTATCCTCCAGCATTTTACAGTACTCACCAGCAAAAAGTGAGATAATGACAACCTTCATTGTGGCTGTGAGGGTTATGGGTAATAGAGAGTGAAATGCATGTGACCTTCATTATATGATCTGGAATCTGAAATAAAGGTTAGAATTATCTATCTATCTACCAATCTATCTCTATCTACCAATCCACTGAACCTGCCTCAGCTAATATCAGACTTCCCTGTACAAGTCCCTAGGTTATCATATTTTGATTTTCTTCTAGTACATAAATAGTAAACATTGAAAGAATATCTTTTCTAACATTTTTTTAATAACTTTTCTCTCCTGAGAGAGATTTCACAGCTCTACCAAAGTTTTGCTTTATTTTCTTTCAAGGGGCCCAGATTCTGTTTTCTTCTGCGAATGATACACACATTTTGAACAGAGTCATTTTCCTGATGCTTTTCTCACAACGTACCAGTGAGTCAAATGTGTTACTCGAGTCTCTTAAAAGACCAAAAAAAAAACAAAACCAAAAAAACCTAAAATAAACACACAAAAATATTTTGCTATTGAACTTGTCCTTGTTGAACAGGAGAGACTGAATCATTACAATGACATGAAATCTGAGTAAGTTGGAGATCCCAGGCAGGTTTAGCTTAATCTTGAGTCCACTGTGACTTTATTCAATAGATATTTACAGGATGGTACCACAGAGTCTACCATATTGGTGAGCTGGCATTTTTCTGCTGTCCTGAATCAGAGAGTAAACAAAAGTGAGTCACTTGTGAAGCAAACATCTGATTAATCACTAAAACACAGACTACAGCCCTTCTTTATTGCTGCTCTGTATAGATAAGGTCTCCATGAATCATTTCTTCTCTCAAAGCAAGAGAGAGTTAGCAATCATAGCAACTATACTTTTATGATCTCCAGGTAATGCTTCCTTCAATCTGCCTCTCAGCAATTGTTATTAAAAGGGCCAGTGGTGTGTGCTTATTTTCATATGAGTTTTTATCAAATGCTCATAGACCTACTGCATATCTACTAAGGTGCTCTCTCCTGAATTGATTCTTCAGGGAAAAATAGCATAGAGATGGAACCTTTGGAGAATTTATATGTAGAATCTCTTCATTGCACTTGATGGAGAAAAAAAATATTAGATTTTGACCCAAGAGCCCAGTCCCATCAACTAATTCTGGCAGCACAAAGAGGTGGGTTGAGAAGAATCTGATGCTTAATATTGACTCAGTACAGAGTCAATACTGTAATGAACTGGGATTGACTATCACTTGGTTGAAAATTTTAACTTATGAGCAAAATTTGCACCTACTACAATTCTCACTTCATACTGTTTCACTGTCTTAAACGTTAAACACAAATAAAAAGTTGTTCAACAAGTTGTCTCATGGAAGATAGAATTGAAGTAATTAAAATTATCCTTGTTCATCTTTACAATCACTTGGTTATTGTTGCTGTTTTTTTTTTTTTTTTTTTTTACTCTTTCACATACATGTAGGACTCTAGGGTAACTCTGCACTTGAGGGACGCTCACTGCTCTAACCAAGTTTGGACTGTTCTGTATCACTTAGAGGGCTTCCCAGGGGTCTCAGTGGTAAAGAATCCACCTGCCAATGCAGGAGACAAGTTCGATCCCTGAGCCAAGAAGATCCCCTGGAGAAGGAAATGACAATCCACTCCAGTATTCTTTCCTGGGAAAGCCTATGAACAGAGAAGCCTGTGGGCTACAGTCCATGGGGTTACAAAGAGTTGGCCATGACCGAGCTCACACGTCACTGGGTAGAAAGAGAGAGTCATGGCACAGGTGTTGGGTATTGGGTCTGTCTCTTAGACTTGCAAACCTAGCCAGTTGTGGTCAAGTTCTCAAGCTTTGGCCCCTGGAAAAGTTCCTCTTGAAATGGTTGTAACCAAGATGAGATGTGACTGTAATTCTTTGGCTTCAAACTCTCAGATAGAAACTAATTCATTCAGTCTTATCCCACCGGCCTGGACAGGCTGGACTTCGGAAGGAAATGAACCCTGGGGCCCCAAACCAAATTTTTTAACTTTTAAAATTAAATTTAAATCCTTTTCAAGTCATAAGGGCATTGCCTTTCTCTGACTGCCTTTGTATCCATGCCCCCTCTTAGGGTCAGTCAGTGAAGACTGTCTTACTTGCCTTGCATTCTCACTTTTCTGCATCTGGGTCCCTGTCAGCCAGGGCACTTTTCCTGCCAGCCAGGCTTCAGCACCAGTCTGCTCTCAAGAAAAGATGCGCTGTTAGTCTTTACATCTCAGCTTGAGTTTCACTGTTTTTCCTTCTCTCGGAAAATAAACTTTGAGATTTCTGTAAGGAGTGAAAGACCCTTATTACAGGAAGGGCACCCATGTACTCTTGCTAGCTTTCCTTCCATGGCTGTGTTTCTCTCTCTAGCAAGACTCTAAAGATACATAGGTTTGGGGGAATGAGCAGCCACACGTATCCCCATCTATCACTCTGCACCGCTGGCTCGCTTGCAAACAGAGGGCAAGCATTCTGCATACCAGGATCTCTCTCCAAAGCTTTCTCTGATTCTCCGCCCCCCCTCGCTTTCCTGACATCTCTCATAAGACTGAGGGGTTCATTTTGATGACAGTTTTTGAAACTTTGCCAGAAGTATGGGGAGGAGAGCCAAGAGTCAGACAGTGGCTGAGGGCTAATGAACCTCTTTCTGCACACAGGCACCCTGCCATCCCCGGGGGAAATGAGCTGGCTGCAGCGGCAAGTGAGGTCCTCCCTCTTGGCTTGGCGGCAGCTAAAGAAAAAAGATAATAACTTTGGAAAGCTGAAAGGAGCACATCCAAGAAAAGCAAATCTTTCTTAAATGATGCCAAGAACACTCACATTAATATCAAAAGGTAATAACAGATAGAGAAGTGTCACTCATGTAAAATGAATTTGCAGGAACTTCCCCGGCCATCCAGTGGTTAAGCCACAGCACTTCCACCGTAGGGGGGTGTTGATCTTTGGTTGGGGAACTAAGATTCCCCCATAGCTAGCTACAGATTTCCACCTTCAGCACAAAGCTTTGGGTTCTGAAAGTCCAGTGGTGAGGCACCAGATTTCATGCAGAAAATAGCATACAGGGTAGGGATGGAATAACTTGTGAGAGCCCCTCTTGTGTTATAAGTTTCCAAAAGTAAAACATTGAAGGACACATTAAGTAATGAGTGTATAAGTGACATAGTGCCATCTCAAAGTCTTAACAGTGGGTGCTCTGTACGATTCTGTTTTGTTTACTCATTTACTGCTTGCTTGCTAGCAACTTCTTGCGTTCTCTCGTCCCAGCTGTTTTCACAAGATGCTTTTAAGTTCATGTTAGCCTTCTGCAAGTGGTATGTACAGAATGAGGCATTTATTTTGGTTTCTTCCTTCATCTAAGTAATCCATGACTTTGTGCCTTAGACTCCAGGTTATTGAAGCCTGGGGCTCTTGGTAGTTCTAAAGAGTGAGTGATTAGCTGTTCAAGATGGAAAAAATCATTGAGTCAAGTTATCATAAGGCTGATTAGGTGTTTGACAAACCCTGAACCCGTTAACTAATCCCTACCCACCTTCTCCTGCCAACACTCGAGCAGTTTATTTTCTCAGATAACACAGAAAACTTAGTCTTTATTGGCCCAGCATCCCTTGCTTTACCTCTAACCTAAGAGCATTAGTGCTGGTGGGAAAAGAGTTCGCAGGATGCTGCAGGGGCAGAGAGAGGGGCCAGTAGCCAGGATGAGGGAAAACTGCCCAGAGAGTGGGCCACATAGATAAGTATGAAAGCATGATTAGAAGGGGCTAGACAAGCTTGTCAAAAAACATTTCTCAGTATGACGGTTGGAGAGAGAAAGAGAATGTATCAGAGTTTTATTTAACTGTTCAAAGTGGGAACCAGCAAGATGAGAAAATCAGTACAAAAGAAAAATGAGAACTGGGATTTTATATAACTTGTGAAATAAAAAGGAATGCTGAAAAGAATAGATAAATTAGATGCAAACCCAGGTAATTCCTGCAGGGCAATGAAACTATAACATAATTTTTCAATTTCTTTTCTACCAGCATCTCTTCCTTATCAGAAAACAAATGTTTTCTATCTGTTAACCTTTATCCTTTGTAGAATACAAAATACTCTGTCCAAATCAATAGTAACCAGTATGAAAAACACAGCCAAGTCCTCCTACAGCAACGGTTCAGTTCAGTTCAGTTGCTCAGCTGTGTCCGACTCTTTGTGACCCCATGAATTGCAGCACACCAGGCCTCCCTGTCCATCACCAACTCCTGGAGTTCACTCAAACTCATGTTCATTGAGTCGGTGATGCCATCCAGCCATCTCATCCTCTGTTATCCCCTTCTCCTCCTGCCCCCAATCCCTCCCAGCATCAGAGTCTTTTCCAATGAGTCAACTCTTCACATGAGCTGGCCAAAGTATTGGAGTTTCAGCTTTAGCATCAGTCCTTCCAATGAAAACCCAGGACTGATCTCCTTTAGAATGGACTGGTTGGATCTCCTTGCAGTCCAAGGGACTCTCAAGAGTCTTCTCCAACACCACACTTCAAAAGCATCAATTCTTCGGTGCTCAGCCTTCTTCACAGTCCAACTCTCACATCCATACATGACCACAGGAAAAACCATAGCCTTGACTAGACGGACCTTTGTTGGCAAAGTAATGTCTCTGCTTTTGAATATGCTATCTAGGTTGGTCGTAACTTTTCTTCCAAGGAGTAAGCGTCTTCTAATTTCCTGGCTGCAGTCACTATCTGCAGTGATTTGGGAGCCCCCCACCCAAAAAGTCTGACACTGTTTCCCCATCTATTTCCCATGAAGTGATGGGACCAGATGCCATGATCTTCATTTTCTGAATGTTGAGCTTTAGGCCAACTTTTTCGCTCTCCTCTTTCACATTCATCAAGCGGCTTTTTAGTTCCTCTTCACTTTCTGCCATAAGGGTGGTGTCATCTGCATATCTGAGGTGATTGATATTTCTCCCGGAAATCTTGATTCCAGCTTGTGCTTCTTCTAGCCCAGCATTTCTCAAGATGTACTCTGTATAGAAGTTAAATAAGCAAGGTGACAATATACAGCCTTGACGTACTCCTTTTCCTATTTGGAACCAGTCTGTTGTTCCATGTCCAGTTCTAACTGTTGCTTCCTGACCTGCATACAGGTTTCTCAAGAGGCAGGTCAGGTGGTCTGGTATTCCCATCTTTTTCAGAATTTTCCACAGTTTATTGTGATCCACATAGTCAAAGGCTTTGGCATAGTCAATAAAGCAGAAATAGATGTTTTTCTGGAACTCTCTTGCTTTTTCCATGATCCAGCAGATGTTGGCAATTTGATCTCTGGTTCCTCTGCCTTTTCTAAAACCAGCTTGAACATCTTAGCAAACTATATTTATAAAGGCCCAGAGGGTAAATATTCTAGACTTTGTAACTATTGTAACTACTCAGTTCTGCTCTCAGCACAATATTTAAATAAATAGTTTAACTAGGCAGTAGTTAAATAAATGGGCATGGATGGGTTTCAATAAAATTTTATTTGTAAAACCAAGTAGTTATCTAGATCTGGCTCACAAGCCGTGGAATCCGCTCCATGATGACCTTAAATAGACCGCATAATCATCGTTGAACTTACTTTCAATCAGAAAACTGATGTTTTGGTTTTTTTTTCTTAACAGGTTTCAAGTAAAAGAAATAATAAATGCAAAGGCATAGGGCATGAGCTCACATATTGTATTGGGAACTATGACCAAGTTAAAATTCCTAAAGCACTGATAGGGTGTGTATTAGGAATTGTTGTTGTTTTAGTCACTAAGTCATATCCAACTCTTTGAGACCCCATTGACTGTAGCCCACCAGGCTCATTTGTCCATGGGATTTCCCAGGCAAGAATACTGGAGTGGGTTATGATTTCCTTCACCAGGAGATCTTCTCAACCCGGGGATCAAACCCCAGTCTTCTGCATTGGCAGGCAGATTATTTACCTCTGAGCAACCTGGGAAGCCCATATTCAAAGCTGGATTATTTAGGGAAAAAAATCAGCCATCATTTTACCTGTAGTTATAAGTGTACCTGAGTAATACACCTGGGCAAGGAAGAGAGCCATACCTGTTCTAATCCCAATGAGTCACCTGTGAAGGTTGAGTAAATTAAATCTCAGTTTTCCTGCTTCAAAAATAAGGATAATATTGGGCCCACCAGAGGTTACTGTGACAGTTAAAAGAAACAATGCATTTCCTAATACTCAACAAATGAGAGGTTTTAACTATAAAATCATTATTGATGTTCTTTATTAATCAAAGCCAAAGGGATGTCCTAGGGCTACAGTTAAATCATTTGTGGAAAGGATAGGTGCTGGGCTCTTGAAGGAGGAATGGACAGTCCTATTGCTCCCTTCCTTGCCATTTAAGGTCTTTGGTATTTGAGGCTTTGCCTAAGACCAACTCCATCTCTCCCTTCAATACCCCTTTCCTGGAATTCCTATAAAGAATCTCCTTACACCCCCTCCCCACCCATTTTAGCAATTCATAAGCAACAGCGCTCTGGGGACAATAACTTTATAAACAAGCACAGAGAGGGTACTTTGAGCAATGCTGCTGGGTTAGCAGCCACATTTGCATTCAGACAATGGATTTGCTAATTAAAAATAATTCCAACCCATTTGTTAAAGCCCAAAGAGATTCTCTAAGAAATATAGCAGCCATTTTTGCTCGTGGGCCTGTCAACAGTGCCCTGCACTTACTCAAAGCAACTCTAAAACTACATATTATTAGTTAGTTTGTTTGTTTGCTAATTGGGACCAGTTATCTCCTTCATTTTTTTTTTTACTAATAAACAATTTATTTATTATTATTATTATTTTTTTACTTTTCAATATTGTATTGGTTTTGCCATACATCGGTTATCTCCTTCAAAGCAGAGGAGTTCATGTCTCCCCATCCAGCCTCCTGGCAACCTCACCCCCACCCCCTCTTTTCAGGGAACTACCTCTGTCTTCAAGTTGCTAGTAATATCTGCCCTCTGTTTGCAGCTCTAATGCTTACTCAGATGCCTACAATGAAATATTAACAAATAATGATGATAAAGTATTTGCTCCAGACAAATTATGTATTTCTTTGAAATGTCTAAGTAGTAATGTGCGGGTATGTACGTTAAATCATGTCAGACCCTTTGCGACTTTTAGCCCACCAGGCTCCTCTGTCCATGGGATTCTCCAGGCAAGAATACTAGAGTGAGTTGCCATGCCCTCCTCCAGGGGATTTTCCCCACCCAGGGACTGAACTGTCATCTCCTGTGTCTCATGCGTTGGCAGGTGGGTTCTTTACAACTAGTGCCATCTGGGAAGCCCCCACTGTTAGATTAATGATACAAATGCCACACAGTGCTCTCCATCTTTGCCTGGGTTCAGGCCAACAGGCTGCCTAGTGATCCAGGGCAGAAGAACAGCCCCAGTGCTGAGTCCATATCAGAGTGCAGACTCTGAGCCACAGAGTGGGCCTAAGGCAGTTCTAAGGATGAGCCCACTGGAAAATGGTCAGCCTGGGCCTCCAGCCTCCTATTCATCCATCACACTTGACCACTCAGGAGTATGCTGGCTTGTTTTGAAATGGCTCCTGGTATTTGGAGAATAGCACATAGCCTTGCTGTCTAGTAGAGAGGGGAAGTGGAGAGGGTGAGGCTGAAAACAGTTAGGAAAGACCATCCTGAAAATGGCAATGGATGCTCATACCTGACTGCATCCAGTCTCCAGACCATGGTGTCACCCTAGTTCCATGGATCAGGGCAGAACTTTGAGCCACAGGTGGATGCTGGACTTCCATCTGCGAGTGTTTATGTACCTAGCTTTGTAAGATTACTTATCACGTGTGATTAAAGACACTTTATGGCCTTTAATTGTACAGAAACTTTGCAGCCTTTGTAGTCAGTGGTACCCACCACAGTGCCATCTTCGTGACAACATGTACTTCATTTTCACGTCATTCTGTGTGTGACTGCCCCCACGTCAGCCCACCCTGCCCAGTGTTCTAGCACTTTGGATGGTGCTGTTGAGGGAATAGGATTTCTGCCTGCTTTGCATCCTCCCTGAGTTCCCCATCATCCCCCAGCCCCTTTGGCATCTCCTGAGATTCTGCGAGGGTCCACTTTCAAAGCAAGCAGTCCCAGCTTGCGTTGTAGCTCCAGGCATGTCGTGTTTTGACGTGGATGGGGTGAATCTGGTGTGGCCCATGGTTGGTAGGAATCAAGTACAAAAAGTTACCCCTTTTAACTTTCTTCTGCAAGAGAGTCTTGAAGAGAGACTTTGCTTTCTCACCCACTTCCCTTTGCATGTCTTCCTTGCCATCTTCACATTTACCTTTGCTAGGCTGCACCTCAGGTGGGGGGCTGCCCACTGCACAGGTGTACTGCTCACGGGCAGATGCTCTTCAGTGTGGGCGTACCTTCAAACCCTGTTACATGCTCAAGCCTGTGCCACACTCTGAGGTGTCTGACGTTGTGTACACCTAGTCCCCACAAATTCTGGTGAGGTCCAGAGTGAATTAGTAAGTAGAAGCCACACACCTCTCGCTGTGTTATTGGAAGAACACCTAAGCTATCATGTAGGTCTGAGGTGTTTTACAGAAAGAAGGGGCTTTGCTACCCAATTGTGTGTGGACATAAGAACTACCCATCTTAGAATGGCATTTTTTATTTCAAAATGGCACCTGTTATTTTCTTTCTTTAAACCTAAATATGAACCTTCACTCTCCTGAATAAGTAATTTGACTCAGGGAATTCATCTCTTTTCACATGCTTGTTTTGATTCTTTAGGCCTTTCTTTGTTGATCTGTAAAATGGGCATATTAATATCAGTCACAGAGGATTGTTGTGAAGCTAAAATGAGAAAATACCCCTCCCATCCCCACCTCAAATGATAAAGAATCTGCCTGCAGTGTAGGAGACCCAGATTCGATCCCTGGGTCAGGAAGATACCCTGGAGGAGGAAATGGCAAGCCACTCCAGTATTCTTGCCTGGGGAATCCCAGGAACAGGGGAACCTAGTGGGCTACAGTCCATGGGGTCACAAAGAGTCAGACTGATTGACTTTCACTTTCACACATCCCACCAGGGGTCATGGAGCACCACTTGTGTGTTCTTCCTGCTGCTTGGATACCTCCTCCAGGAAGCCTTCCAGGCCTCAAGCTAGGCTGGGAGCCTTGAGTATGTGGTCCTTTAGCACAGAGATTTTTATTAGTGTTGTCACTTGGCATTTGCCTAGTTGTCCCAGAATGGTCCCTTCATGTGAGGGAGGCAGGCACAGACAGGGATGCGGAGCCTGGGCAGAGAAGAGGCAGCGGGAGATGCTGCTTGCAGGGGTCATAACTCACCTGAGGCTCGATGGTCCACCTCATCCTGTCCTTTCTTCACGTGCCTTTAGGATGAGATTCTGGGAAGGGGATATTTGGGACTCAGACTGTGTTATTCAGGGCACAGAGGACTGTGGTTCAGGGACATGTAGGTACCATCATTTCCAGCCCAGCTAAGGATCACCAGGGTGCTCTAGGGGCTCAGGCTTCTCCATGTGAGCCGTTAAATCCAGTGCTGAGCCAACTAGTCTTGTCAACTTAATACTGAGGAAAGTATGATGCGTTTCTGGATTGCATGGCAGAAATGCAGGCTTTTTTATGGATTCTGACAGTCCATTAGCCAACAGCGAGGGGTGAAGTATGAAGTGCCCTCGAGAGAATGTCTCTTCCTGTTACAGCATGAGCCAGGCTGATGCCGAGGGAGCCTGCTCTCACCACACCCGCATGGGGTTAAGATGTCTTTGATCTTCCAGCAGACCAAGGGCAGGCTAGGGCTCCCCATGCTGCGTGTCAGGAGGTGGCCCATCAGCGGGTCTCCTCTGCTGAGTATTCTGTGAAGCCTGGGTCCTTGGTCTCTCACAGTGTCAAGGAGACATGGCCAACCCCACACCACCTCCCCCTGGAAAAACTTCCTAGAAGTTTCCTGGCTTTAGGAAGCAGTGAGAGCTCCTGGAAGGGGCTCTGGGCTGAAAGTCCACAGCCTGGCTGGTCTCTGGTCCTAGTTTGTGGCTGAATAGTTGGTGACCTTAAGAGAGACTCTGGACTGTTCTTTTGAGGAGTATTTTTTATCTATTAAAAATTGTCACCTATAAAATGGTGAAAATAGCCTATCTTGCTGTAATATTAGTATTTAAAAACCATTCCCTTAATGAATAAGAAAGCACTTAGAAAAGCATAAGCCAATATCAAAAGTAAGGCATTAAGAATGCCTTTTGGCCATGGAAATGATTCGAGACTGTGACCCTTCCTTGGATCATGTGTTGCATATTTGAACCTCTGCACAGAGCTGGAAGCTACCCAGAATATTATTTTAGATTAATATTATCCTAGTTCCCAACCCTGGCAGCTCTTGGGAGCTTTTCAAAAGTACCATTCCTCTACCCCACCTCCCATCCCATCACTCCAACCCTCCAGCTTTCACATTTTGATCCTATTAGTCTGGAGGTGGGATAACAGCATGAGTGGTTTTTAAATGCCACAGATGTGTGCACCTGGAGAGGGAAAGACTGGCTTGGTTCAGCCCCTGGTTTTGGAGGTACTGAAGCAGTGAATTTGGGAGCAGTGGGACCCTCTGCACAGGTACACAGGAGGCAGTCACCAGGAGGCCAAAAAATAGAAAATACAAGCCCTCCCAGGCAGGCCAGAAACCAAACCCTCTGACATCGGGCATCTACATCTAGCAGCAGAAATCCTGTCAATCAAAGGTATCATCTTCAAGTCTGCAGTCACCCTACCACCACCCACCTCAACAACATCTGCCATGAATATTGCTCTGGGAATTAGTGCCAAAGCAGGAGATGGTGGCTTATTTGCTGGTGTTTGTGGGTAAAACAGCCTGTTGTCCTGTTCTCACTCTGGACTCAGCTCTTCAGGGCAGGGGCTGAATGTCCTCATCTCTGCATCCCCCAGCAGAGGAAATCAAACCAGAAAAAACATTTGGTGGGCGAGTGAGTGAGAGATTAAGTGGATGAATAAAAGCATCTGAAGTGCTCAAACACAAGGTTTAAATTTAAACCTTGAACATCATATAATGAAACCATTTCCACACTCAACTAGCTCTTCTGTCCTAAATTTTAATTAAGTCAGCATAAAAATCATTTTGATAGTTAGCCAGGGATGCACTGATGCTAAACACTATGTGTACTCACATTAAGGAAAGCAAAGGAAAAAGAAATGGTGTTTTTGATTCCCTGCCTAACTCGCAATAAACCATTTATGGTGTTAATTGTTTATAATAACTTAATGGCATAATTACTCCCATGTAGATTGCCAGGAATAATGAAAACACAGAAAGATCACAAATCTTCTGAATCAGGTTTAAAAAGAAGGCTAGCTTCACCTCTTATCAGTTGGGTGAGATTGGTCATCTTGCTTATTAACCTCTGACCCTCAGCAGCCGCATCTCTAAATATCTATCTTGCTGAATTAGGACAGTCAAGACATAATAGGCTTACTTCCAGTTAAATTCTACCAGTCACTTGGCCCCAACCTAATGGCAAGGGAGGCTTAGAAATGTGCAGTAAATATCTACTACCACCCTTGGGCAGTAAAGCTCCATGTGTATTAGTTTTCCCTCATTATGCTCCTGGGAACACATTTATAATTTAGAAAGGAGGAACAGAGGATGGGAAAACCACTGATCTGGAAATCAAGGCCTTCCTCCTCCTATAACCCTTCCTTTCTTTTTTCCTCCATTCCCTCATTCTTCAGAAAATATTTATCTGGCTCCTCAAGGTGCCAGGCAGCTGTAGATAGAGTTGAAGGCAGCCTCTGCCTTCATGGCCCTAATATTCTGGCAGAGAGGCTTAAGGGAGGCATGGAGCAAGAAACAGACAAACAAGTGAAAAACTAGAATAGACCCATGTAT
Source organism: Cephalophus harveyi (assembly GCA_006410635.1). NCBI lineage: Eukaryota > Metazoa > Chordata > Mammalia > Artiodactyla > Bovidae > Cephalophus > Cephalophus harveyi. The sequence goes on along the minus strand of SJYT01025319.1, from coordinate 14,593 downwards.
ATGTATGGCCAAGTCCCTTTACTGTCTACCTGAAACTGTCACAACATCGTTAATAGGCTATTGTTGTTCAGTTGCTAAGTTGGGTCCAAGTCTTTTGCAACCCCATGGACTGCAGCACACTGGGCTTCCCTGTCCTCCACTATCTCCTGGAGCTTGCTCAAACTCACATCCATTTAGTCAGTGATGCCATCCAACCATTACATCCTCCGTTGTCCCCTTTTCCTCTTGATCTCAATCTTTCCCAGCTTCAGTCTTTTCCAGTGAGTTGGCTCTTGGCATCAGGTGGCCAAATTATTGGAGCTTCAGCTTCAGCACCAGTCCTTCCAACAAATATTCAAAGGTAATAGGCTATGCTCCAATGTAAAATAAAAAGTTTAAAGAAAATAAGTAAAAAATTGACTGACTAAATTGAGTAAATTCCACTAGTGATCAGTGCTATGATACATTACAACTGACTGATGTGATCATAAGTACCTGAAAAGAAGAGAAGTGAGGAGGCTTTTGAGAGGAGAGTGACCAAGAAATGCCCCTCAGAGGAGCTGTTGTTTGAACAGAAACCCAAACATCTGACTAGTCATCCACACTAAGTCCTTCACGGGACTTAGTGAAGTGTCCAGTGAGCTTGGCAAATACTCTCACTCTTCCCAAAAAGGAGCATAAGGAAAATAATAATAAAAAGTTTTAATTTTTAGTTTAAAAAGTAAAAATGGTAATAAAAAATTTTAAAGACAATAAAACTAAAAAAAATTATAAATAACAATCATTTCTGGACTCTAGAAATTGACCAAAGGTAAACAAAAGGCTGGGGAAACTATCATGAACAAGTTTATGTCAATAAGTTAGATAACTTCAGTGATGGAAAAATCTCTAAAAAGACACAAATAATTAAAACGGACTTCAAAAAGGAGCATAAGGAAAATAATAATAAAAAGTTTTAATTTTTAGTTTAAAAAGTAAAAATGGTAATAAAAAATTTTAAAGACAATAAAACTAAAAAAAATTATAAATAACAATCATTTCTGGACTCTAGAAATTGACCAAAGGTAAACAAAAGGCTGGGGAAACTATCATGAACAAGTTTATGTCAATAAGTTAGATAACTTCAGTGATGGAAAAATCTCTAAAAAGACACAAATAATTAAAATGGACTCAAAAAGAAATATAAGATCTTAATAAACCTCTAGCAAGCAAATATATTGAGTTAGTAATGAAATATCTTCCCACAAAGAAAGCCCAAGCCCAGCTGATTTCACTGGTGAATCCCATCGCATATTGCAGAAGATAACACCAGGCCTTCACAAACGCTTCAGGAACTGAAGGAGGAGGAAGCACTTCTCACCTCATTTTATGGGGCCAAAGTCAGACAAAGACATAAGAAAACCACAGACCAATATCTCTCATGAACTTAAGGAAGTGTTAGTCACTCAGTCCTGTCTGACTCTTTGCAAACCCATGGACTGTAGCCCACCAGGCTCCTCTGTCCATGAAATTCTCCAGGCAAGAATGCTGGAATGGGTTCCCAAAACATAGATGCAAACATTCTCAAAATATGACAAATCAAATCCAGCAACACATAAAAAAGATTATGCATCATGACTAAGTGAAATTTATCCTGGGAATCAAAGGCTGAGTTAGTGTCCAAAAACCAAGCCAATTAATATACTACATCATCTTACTAGGACAGGAAAAAATGGCAAGAACAAAGGCCATATGATCATCTCAATAGATTACAATAAAAGCATGTGAAAATATTCAACATCCACTCAAACTAAAAATAGAGAAACTTCTCTAACCTAATAAAGAGAATTTACAAAATATTACAACTATTATTATGTTTTATGATGAAAGACTGAAAGCTTTTCCCACAAAGTGGAAACAAGGTAAGAATGTCTACTCTCAACACATCTATTAATATTCAGCATTGAACTGATGCTTCTAAGTCAGTGAAATAAGACAACAATAATACAAAAGATATTAAAGACATTCAGATTGGAAAGGAAGAAGTAAAAATTGTCCCTAATCACAAACAGCATGAACCTAGATGTAGAACATCCTACAAAATCAATAAAATTCTACTAGAACTAATGAATGAGTTTGGCAAGTCACAGATACAAGATCAATATTAAAAAATCAATTGTATCTTTATATACCAGTGATGAACACTACAAAAGTGAAAATAAGAAAATGATTCCATTCAAAATAGCATCAAAATTGATAAAATATCTAGGAGCAAATTTAACAAAAGAAGTGTAAGACTTGCACACTGAAAATTATTTTTTAAATTGATGAGAAAAAATTAAATATCAAAATAAAGGGAGGGATAGTCCAAGTTGATTAATTGGGAGATTAGCTATTATTACTGGGGGTGTGTGTGTGCTAAGTCGCTTCAGTCATGTCTGACTCTGTGACACTATGGATTGCAGCCCAACAGGCTGCTCTGTCCATGGTATTCTCCAGACAATACTGGAGTTTCCATGCCCTCCTCCAGGGGATCTTCTCAACCCAGGTGTCACCCACATCTCTTACATGTCCTGCATTAGTAGGCGTGTTCTTTACCACTAGTACCACCTGGGAAGCCCTACTACAGAGGCAGTTCTCCACGAAGGAATCTATATATTCAATGCAATCCCTATCAAAAATCTCAGCAGGCTTATTTTTGCAGAAATTGAAAAGCTGATCAAAGGACTCAGAATAGCCAAAACAATTTTGAAAAGGATGAACAAAGTTGGGAGAGTTAGACTTTATGACTTCAAAACTTACTATAAATCTCATTATCTTAAATTAGGCAAGGAATTCTGAGATATGACACCAAAGGTATGACTCATGAAAACATCGATAAATTAGACTTTATCAAAATTTTTAAAATTTTGTGTTTCATGAGACACTACAAATAATATGAAAAGATAAGCCATAGACTTGGAAAAAAATTTGCAAATCATGTATGTGATAAAGGATTGGAATGCAGACTATATAAAATTTGATTTATGAGTTGTCATAGTAAGAGATTAACAACAACAATAATAAAATAGAGCAATTAGGGCAGACAAAATGAAAACCACAATCACAGAAAACTAACCAAACTGATCACATGGATCACAGCCTTGTGTAGCTCAATGAAACTATGAGCCATGCTGTGTAGGGCCACCCAAGTTGGACGGGGCTTGGTGAAGAGTTCTGACAAAACATGGTCCACTGGAGAAGTGAATGGTAAACCACTTCAGTATTCTTGCCTTGAGAACCCCATGAACAGCATGAAAAGGCAAAAAGATAGGACACTGAAAGATGAACTGCCCAGGTCAGTAGGTGCCCAACATGCTACTGGAGATTAGTGAGAAATAACTCCAGAAAGAATGAAGAGATGGAGCCAAAGCAAAAACAACACCCAGTTGTGAATGTGACTGGTGATGGAAGTAAAGTCCAATGCTGTAAAGTGCAATATTGCATAGGAACCTGGAATGTTAGGTCCATGAATCAAGGCAAATTGGAAATGGTCAAACAGGAATCAGCGATTCCTAAAATGGACTGGAATGGGTTAATTTAACTCAGATGACCATTATTATCTACTACTGTGGGCAAGAATGCCTTAGAAGAAATGGAGTAGCCATCATAGACAACAAAAGAGTCCAAAATGCAGTACTTGGATGCAATCTCAAAAACAACAGAAAAACCTCTGTTCATTTCCAAGGCAAACCATCAATATCACAGTAATCCAAGTCTATGACCCGACTAGTAAGGCTGAAGAAGCTGAAGTTGAACGGTTCTATGAAGACCTAGAAGACCTTTTAGAACTAAAACCCAAAAAACATGTCCTTTTCATTATAGGGGGCTGGAATGCAAAAGTAGGAAGTGAAGATATACCTGGATTAACAGGCAAATTTGGTCTTGGAGTACAAAACAAAACAGGTCAAAGGCTAACAGAGTTTTGCCAAGAAAATGCACTGGTCAGAGCAAACACCCTCTTCCATCAACACAAGAGAATACTCTACATGTGGACATCACTAGATGGTCAATACCAAAATCAGATTGATTCTATTCTTTGCAGCCAAAGATGGAGAAACTCTATACAGTCAGCAAAAACAAGACCTTGAGCTGACTATGGCTCAGATCATTCAGACTTAAATTGAAGTAAGTAGGGGAAACCACTAGACCATTCAGGTATGACCTAAATCAAATCCCTTACAATTATACAATGGAAGTGGCAAATAGATTCAAGGGATTAAATCTGATAGGCAGAGTACCTGAAGAACTATGGATGGAGATTCATAACATTGTACAGGAGGTGGTGATCAAAACCATCCCCAAGAAAAAGAAATACAAAAAGGCAAAATGGTTGTCTGAGAAGGACTTACAAGTAGCTGAGGATAGAAGAGAAGCTAAAGGCAAAGGAGAAAAGGAAAGATATATCCATCTGAATGCAGAGTTCCGAAGAATAGCAAGGAGAGACAAGATAGCCTTCCTCAGTGGTCAGTGCAAAGAAATAGAGGAAAATAAGAGAATGGGAAAGACTAGAGATCTATTCAAGAAAATTAGAGCTACCAAGGGAACATTTCATGCAAAGATGGACACAATAAAGGACAGAAATGGTATGGGCCTAACAGAAGCAGAGGATATTAAGAAGAGGTGATAAGAATACATAGAAGAACTATACAGATGAGATCTTCATGACCAAGATAATCACAATGGTATGATCCCTCACCTAGAGCCAGACATCCTGGGATGCAAAGTCAAGTGGGCCTTAGCAAGCATCACTATAAACAAAGCTAGTGGAGGTGATGGAATTCCAGTTGAGCTATTTCAAATCCTAAGAGATGATGCTCTGAAAGTGCTGCACACAATATGCCAGCGAATTTGGAAAACTCAGCAATGGCCACAGGACTGGAAAAGGTCAGTTTTCCTTCCAATCCCAAAGAAAGGCGATGCCAAAGAATGTTCAAACTACTGCAGAATTGTACTCATCTCACACAATAGTAAAGTAATGCTCAAAATTCTCCAAGCCAGGCTTCAACAGTACATGAACCGTGAACTCCAGATGTTCAAGCTGGATTTAGAAAAGGCAGAGAAACCAGAGATCAAATTGCCAACATCCACTGGATCATCGAAAAAGCAAGAGAGTTCCAGAGAAACATCTACTTCTGCTTTATTGACAACACCAAAGCCTTCGTGTGGATCACAACAAACTATGTAAAATTCTGAAAGAGATGGGAATACCAGACCACCTGACCTGCATCCTGAGAAACCTTTATGCAGGTCAGGAAGCAACAGTTAGAACTGGACATGGAACAACAGACTAGTTCCAAATCGGGAAAGGAGTATGTCCAGGCTGTATATTGCTTATTTAACTTATACGCAGAGTACGTCATGTGAAATGCCAGGCTGAATGAAGCGCTAGCTGGAATCAAAATTGCTGGGGAAAGTATCAATAACCTCAGATATACAGATGACACCACTCTTACAGCAGAAAGTGAAGAAGAACTAAAGAGCCTCTTGATGAAAGTGAAAGAGGAGAGTGAAAACGTTGGCTTAAAGCTAAACATTCAGAAAACCAAGACCATGACATCCAGTCCCATCACTTCATGGCAAATAGATGGGAAAACAATGAAAACAGTGAGAGACTTTATTTCCTTGGAAAACTCAGCAGTGGCCACAGGACTGGAAAAGGTCAGTTTTCATTCCAACCCCAAAGAAAGGCAATGGGAAAGAATGTTCAAACTACCACACAATTGCACTCATCTCACACGCTAGTAAAGTAATGCTCAAAATTCTCCAAGCCAGGCTTCAACTGTAGATGATGACCGCAGCCATGAAATTTAAAGATGCTTGCTCCTTGGAAGAAAAGGTATGAAAAACCTAGACAGCATATGAAAAAGCAGATACATTACTTTGCCAACAAAGGCCCATCTAGTCAAAGCAATGGTTTTTCCAGTAGTCATGTGTGGATGTGAGAGTTGGACTATAAAGAAAGCTGAGAGCTGAAGAATTGACACTTTTGAATTGTGGTGTTGGAGAAGACTCTTGAGAGTCCCTTGGACTGCAAGGAGATCCAGTCAATCAATCCTAGAGGAAATAACTCCTGAATAATCATTGGAAGGATTGATGCTAAAGCTGAAACTCCAATACTCTGACTACCTGATGCCAAAAAGTGACTCATTGGAAAAGACCCTGATGCTGGGAAAGATTAAAGGTGGGAGGAGTAGAGACGACAAAGGATGAGATGGTTGGATGGCATCACTGACTCAATGGATATGAGTTTGAGTAAGCTCTGGGAGTGGGTGATGGACCAATAAGCCTGGTGTGCTGCAGTCCTTGGGTCACAAAGCGTTGGACACAGCTGAGCAACTGAACTGAACTGAACTGATACTAATAAAGGCTATATACGTGGTCCCTCTCAAAATACCTTCTTTTGGGGGGCCACCCCACACAGTTTGTAGGATTCCAGTTCTTAGACTAGGAATCGAACCCACATCCTAAACAGTGAAAGTAGGGAGTCCTAACCACTGGACTGTCAGGGAATCTGCTCAAAATATCTTACTGCAGTGTACTCTCCCTCTTCTTGTGATAATGTGATGTGATAAAATGCCCACATGATGAGAGGAAGTGAGGTGGATGATGTAGGCACCGTGGTGGAGTGTTAGGTTGCTATTAACCTTCTGATGTTACATCAGAAAGAGGATTATCTGCTTAGGGTGATCCCGAATAATCGAATCATGATGATGTCCAAGGTTGGGTATCTGGAACAGAGAATGTCGATGGAGATCCCAGACAGAGTGGGATGCATAAGATATTATCGTGCTACTCAAAATGGTGCATAATTTTCAATGTTTCAATTGTTCATTTCTGGATTTTTTCCATCTAACATTTTCAAGCCATGGTTGACAGCAGGTAACTGAAACCATGGATAAGTGAGGACTACTGTATTTGAGTTTTTCCCTTCCAGCCTCTGGGACCAGCTGGCACCTGGGAACAGTGGAAGATGCCATGACCTGATTGCTAGGAATGACCCTGGTGCTCACACTGACCAAGCCAGAGCAGAGCAGTACTGTGTTGGGGCTGGGCAGCAGGTGCAGGCGGGCAGGGAGAGCCAAACTCACAAGACTGGTGTGACCACATGCAGCCAGAAAGAAATATTCTAGGTCACTCTACACTCTAAACAGTGCTTGCCAGGGTGGCCTGGCAGTGGGCCTGGTGGTTAAGAACTTGGATGCTGAGCCCACCTCCCAGATTCCAGCCCTCTCATTCAGGGCCACATTACCCAGGAGGGATACCAAGGGGTGCTTCATGTACCAGCAAAAGAGGGGAACACACAGAAGGGAGAGCAATCCAGCTCTAGAGATGTGTATCTAGAACTTAAAATTCTAAAACTCCTTCATCTACGTTGGTTTTGTGTCGCTGTTTTATTTATATTTTGAATTGGGAAGATTGTGGCTGTGGAGCATTTTTAATGCATGAAACTCCAAAAGAGCTCACCCCAGTCCTGGCTCTACCACTTAGTAAATGTGTAGCACTGGGTATGGTGAGGAACCTCCGCTTCCTTATTTGTCAAACTGGAATGGTATCACTACCTCCTAGGATGTTTGATGAATTTGGTAAGCCTATAAGTTCTGAGCATGGGAACTGGAGAAAAAACCAGTGCTCAGAACTGTCATTACTCCTGTCTGGACAGAGGAGGCAGCTGTCATGGTTACTTGTGGCATCACTACAGTGAAGGAGGGAATTAAGTAAGATCTAAGACTCTCTTTCACTTTTCACTTTCATGCATTGGAGAAGGAAAGGGCAACCCACTCCAGTGTTCTTGCCTGGAGAATCCCAGGGACGGGGGAGCCTGGTGGGCTGCCGTCTATGGGGTCGCACAGAGTCGGACACGACTGAAGCAACTTAACAGCAGCAGCAGCAGCAAGACTCTCCAGAATCTAAAAATCTCCAGAACCTGAAATCTAAACCATGGAGGGCTTTGGACACGTATTTGACATAGAAAATTGTAAATATGTGAAGCTCATTACTCAAGTTGGAGGTGAGAAGGGCCACCAGTGGAATGTAAATGCTTACATTCATTCGTGTGCTCAATGTGGCTTCTCTGAGCCCCCAAGCTGAGCCAGTCATGGAGCCCTGAGAGCACAGAGGAGGGACCCATGAGTTAGCTGAGGATGGAGGATGGGTGGTCAAGAGGGCCTCCTAGGCCAGGTTGCCTGGCGGGGTTAATGGCTGAGCAGAGGGCTGGGTACTGGGGCTCTTGCTCTCCAGAGTTCTCCTCTCCTGCCTTGCTCTGTGTCCTGCCCTCTGGCTTCCAGCTGGTTCAGTCACTGGGGCCATGCAGGAGCTCAGGGGAAGGAAAGAGAGAGATACCAGGTTATTCGTTGCCCAGACACCCTCCCCGCTTGGCCACTGCTGGCGGATGTGCACTTGATCAAGCACCAGAGGTCCTATCAGGTAGCCTGATCATCACAGCCTCTGGTTTCAGACCTCTAGACCACTTCCTCACCCTGACCCAGGCCCCTGGTGCTGTCTGTGTCCCTGGCTTCTGCTCCAGTCTCTGTGGTTTCTCTCCATCTGAACATCATCTCCCTGGTCAATAGTCCCCTTGCCCACTCCTCCTTCCTCCTCTTTCTTCCTGGGACCGTGGCTATTAGGTAGAGATGAGATGAAGAGGGAGGTAAAGAGAAACCTACCCCATGTGAAAAGACAGAAGCTGGCCTTGGGCCCTGCAAAGCCCTCTGCATGGGTGGCTGGTGGGTGATTACACTGGAAAAGAAAGCAGGAACCCCATACAGAGAAGCTAACTGTATGAAGAAAAGTTTATACAGTTATGAAATTTGGCTTCCCTGGTGGCTCAGAGGTTAAAGCACCTGCCTTCAATGCGGGAGACCTGGATTCGGTCCCTGGGTTGGGAAGATCCCATGGAGAAGGAAATGGTAACCCACTCCAGTATTCTTGCCTGGAAAATCCCATGGACAGTCCATGGGGTCGCAAAGAGTCGGACACGACTGAGCGGCTTCACGTCAAAACTAAGGAAGTTGGAGTATGTTTGAAGGTAATGCTAACTGCTAAAGGATTTTCAACACTGGGATAGAATGATCAGCTTAGCTTTATAGAAAGAACTTTCTGGTGACCTTATGAAGGTTGGACTGGAGGGGAGACAGGAGGCTACTGCAATAGTCCAGATAAACTATAAGATGAGACAAAGGCACTTTTATGAGATGAGGAGGAGGTGGGACTACAGGGATTAATTACATGTAAAGTGTGAGGGATACAGGAAAGGGGAAAATCTAGGAAACTTTCTGAATTTCTGAATCAAAACACTTGGTAGATGGTAATTTCATTTATTAAGATATTAAAAATAAAAGAAAAAAAATTTTAAATTTATTTATTTTTGGCTGTGCTGAGCCTCCACTGCTGCACGCAGGTTTTCTCTAGTTGTGGCAAGCAGGGGCTATTCCTCACGGCAGCAGTTTCTCTTGTTGCAGACTATAGGCTCTAGGGTGTGCTGGCTCAGTAGCTGTGGAGCATGGGCTTAGCTGCCCCATGACATGTGGAATCTTCCTGATGTGTGTGTGCTCAGTTGCTTCAGTTGTGTCCAACTCTTGACAACCCTGTGGACTGAAGCCTGCCAGTGTCCTCTGTCCATGGAGTTCTTCAGGCAGGAATACTGGAGTGGGTGTCCATGCCTTCCTCCCTTCTCCAGAGGATCTTCCCAACCCAGGGATCAAACCCACATCTCTTGCATCTTCTGCATTGCATGCGGATTCTTTTTTTTTTTTTTTTTTTTTAATTGGAGGCTAATTACTTTACAACATTGTGGTGGTTTTTGCCATACACTGAAATTAATCAGCCATGAGTATACATGTGTCCCCCATCCTGAATCCCCCTCCCACCTCCCTCCCCATCCCATCCCTCTGGGTTGTCCCAGTGCACCAGCTTTTCATGCTCTGTTTCATGCATCGAACTTGGACTGGTGATCTATTTCACATATGGTAATATACATCTTTCAATGCTATTCTCTCAAATCATCCCACCCTCGCCTTCTCCCACAGAGTCCAAAAGTCTGTTTTTTACATCTGTGTCTCTTTTGCTGTCTCACATGTAGAGTCATCATTACCATCTTTCTAAATTTCATATATATGTATTGATATACTGTATTGATGTTTTTTTTTTCTGACTTACTTTACTCTGTATAATAGGCTCTAGTTTCATCCACCTCATTAGAACTGACTCAAATGTGTTCTTTTTAATAGCTGAGTAATATTCTATTGTGTATATGTACCACAGGTTTCTATCAATTCGTTTGCTGATGGACATCTAGATGGTTTCCATGCCCTAGTTATTGTAAACAGTGCTTCAATAAACATTGGGGTACACGTATCTCTTTCAATTCTGGTTTCCTCAGTGTATATGCCCAGCAGTGGGATTGCTGGGTCATAAGACAGTTCTATTTCCAGTTTTTAAAGGAATCTCCACACTGTTCTCCATAGTGGCTGTACTAGTTTTCATTCCACCAGCAGTGTAAGAGGGTTCCCTTTACTCCACACCCTCTCCAGCATTTATTGTTTGTAGACTTTTGGATCGCAGCCATTCTGACTGGCATGAGATGGTACCTCATTGTGGTTTTGATTTGCATTCCTCTGATAGTGAGTGATGTTGAGCATCTTTTCATGTATTTGTTAGCCATCTGTGTGTCTTCTTTGGAGAAACGTCTGTTTAGTTCTTTAGTTCTTAGTTCAGTCAGGCCCCATCCCCACTTTTTGATTGGCTCATTTGTTTTTCTGGTAGTGAGCTGTGTGAGCTGCTTATATATTTTTGATACTAATTCTTTATCAGTTGCTTTGTTTGCTATTATTTTCTCCCATTCTGAAGGCTGTCTTTCCACCTTGCTTATAGGTTCCTTCGTTGTGCAAGGAAATTTAATTAGGTCCCATTTGTTTGTTTTTGCTTTTATTTCCATTACTCTGGGAGGTGGGTCATAGAGGATCCTGCAGGCGGATTCTTTACCACTGAGTCACTGGGGAAGCCCAAAATCTTCCTGGACCAGGGATCAAACCAGTGTCCCTTGCTTTAGCAGGCAGACTCTTCACCACTGGACCACCAGGGAAGTCCCAAAGAAGCTTTAAGTGAAAGAGAATACCTTAAAAATTCTTTAAAAGATAATAGAGGGGTTTTTTTTGTACATGGTATAGTTGTTCCTGGAGGAAAGGCTGAAAGAAGCACCATATAGAGAATGAGTGACTTCTCTCCCAAAGGGAAAAAAGTATGAGGTCAAACTCCATACATACCACTTAGCAGCTGGATGGCTCCATCCCTTGTGGTGAACTTCTCTGACCATCCATGTTCTCTTCTGTGAACCTTCTGTGCTGGGTGGTGGTGAGAATGAGTTCAGTTCAGTTCAGTTGTGTCTGACTCTTTGCAACCGCATGGATTGCAGCATGCCAGGCCTCCCTGTCCATCACCAACTCCCGTAGTTTACTCAAACTCATATCCATTGAGTCAGTGATGCCATCCAACCATCTCATCCTCTATCATCCCCTTCTCCTCCTGCCTTCAATCTTTTCTGGCATCAGGGTCTTTTCAAATGAGTAGCCACCCTTCATAGCAGGTGGCCAAAGCAGGTGAGAGTGAAAGAGGCTAATTTATAGATAAAACACCTTCTGTGTGGTAGACACTCAGTAAATACATGTATATAGGAGCTTCCACCAGGGAACTGAAGTAGACAGGAAGGGCTCCTGAAGGAGAAGGCTCCATGGGACTAAAACTGGCCTTGGAGGTAGATGACTTTGGGGGATGTGCAGAGAAAGAGGCAGGGCCTCTGTGGTTCCATGAGGAGAGGCTTAAATGTTGGAATAACCCAGTAGAAGGACACAAGCAAGCCTGGCTGGAGGAGACAGTGTCGCTAGAAGGAAGGATGGGACCCAGAGCTATCCAGACCCTACTGGAAGATCCAGTTTTTGACCTGAATCAGGCCCCATCCCTCAATGGGTCAGAGCCAGAGTCTTATCTTTCCCGCTGGTTCCAAGTGGCCTTTAATTCTCAATCTGTGCTTGTCTCTACCTATGCTTGAAGGCCCTCAAGATGGCCCATGTTAGTTGTCAAAAAGCTGTTCCAGCACCCAGCATGGACTCAGGTCACTAAATTTCACCTCCACCCGCCTTCTGCCTCTGTCTCACCTACGGTCAGAGAGCAGGGGAATTGCCATCTTTCTCCACAGTACCCGCCACCTGCTATTCATTCACTGGGAAAATTTAAGATGTGGTACATATATACAGTGGAATATTACTCAGCATGAAAAGGAATGATACTGGGTCATTTGTAGAGATGTGAGTGGACCTAGAGACTCGCAGAGTGATGTAAGTCAGAAAGAGAAAAACAAATACTGTATATTATGGCATATATGTGAAATTCAGAAAAATGGTACAGCTGCAGGGCAGGAATAGTCACAGGCATAGAGAGTGGCTGTGTGGAGGTGGAGGGGGGACAGGGGTTGGGATGGATGGGGAGAATGGGATTGATCTATATACACTACTATGTGTAAAGTGGGTAGCTAATGGGAACCTGCTATACAGAGCAGAAAACTCAGCTCAGTGCTCTGTGATGACCTAGAGCCGTCAGAGGGAGGTTCAGGAGGAAGGGGATATATGTATACAAAAGCTGATTCATTTTGTTGTACAGCAGAAACTAACACAATGTTGAAAAGCAACTATACCCCAATTTTAAAAAATAATTATTTTTTATAGCTTTAGCATTCATTGATTATCTTACAGTGTTCTATGGAAGCATTAAGTGAAAAGAACAATCTGGAAAGCAGAAAGAAAAGTGGGTGACTCCTTTTTTAAAAAAATGAAGTACAACATGACCTTTATTAAACACTTGGATATTCTTAAATACATTTAAGATATTTAAAAGATTAAATTTCACATGCTTATTACAGTTCCTTAAAAAACAAATTAAGATTCATATATTCCTTAGAACCAAGGTGCTGCAGATTTCTCCCACCAGATCTGGTTTTGTCCATTAAATCTCTGTGGCATGGAGGATCAATCTAGAAAACCCAACATAATCCCACTGCTGAGAATACACCCTGAGGAAGCCAGAATCAAAAGAGACACATGTATCCCAATGTTGATTGCAGCACTATTTACAATAGCTAGGACAGGGAAGCAAACTAGATGTCTATCGGCAGATGAATAGGTAAGGTAGTTGTAGTACATATACACAATAGAATATTACTCAGCTATGAAAAGGAATGTGTTTGAATCAGTTCTAATGAGGTAGATGAACCTGGAGCCTGTTATATTGAGTGAAGTGAGAAAGACAAATACCGCATATTAACGCATATATATAGAATTCAGAAAGACAGTACTGACTATCCTACCTGCAGGGCAGCAGAAGAGATGCAGACGTAAAGAACAAACTTCTGGACTCAGTAGAGAAGGCAAGAGTGGGACGATTTGAGAGAATAGCATTGAAACATGTGCACTGCTATGTGTAAAACAGATAACCAATGTGAGTTCAATGCATGAAGCAGGGCACCCAAAGCTGGTACCCTGGGACAACCCAGAGGGATAGGGTGGAGAGGGAGCTAGGAGGGGGTTAGCCAATTCATGTTGATGTGTGGCAAAAACTACCACAATATTGTAAAGCAATTATCCTCCAATTAAATTAATTTAAAAAAGAAATGTAAGCCACATACTCAACCTCTTGACCCATAAAAGAATGTAATTTATTGTATAGATTTCCAGAGTTAGCCTGCCCCTCTCACAGCATAATTGAGACATTTTGATTGACAGTTGTCTCTTTTCCTCTAGGAGAGTGTTGACCTTGCCATCCCATCTGGGTCATATTACCCCCTCCCCACCTTAAGCAGAGGTTCAGTAGTAGTTTTTCAGTAAATGAATGAATTTCTGGCTAGATCGTGGCTCCAGTGTTACCCAGCAATACTTAAGACCCATCACTGAGATGAGAAACAGTAATCGGCAAATTTATCAATTGGATTCTAGGCACTTCCATTGTTACAGCTTCCTATTTAACTGTCTTGTGTAAAATTCATCAGTAACCATTGTAAGTCAATACCGAGTCAGTTAGAGATTTTCACATCATGGATATTTATGAACTTCATACTTGTATTTTGCGTCAGGCAGCAGAGGAATGCCAGCTATGGGGCTTTCCTGCCTCTAACGTCAAGTAATTAACCCTAGGATCCAGCAGAAGTCACCAGCAATGATCCATCACGAAAGATCTGTACATAGTTAGAGCCCTGCCTGGCCAATGTACTTTCCATCCTTTTGGTCCAGAACTTGAATCAGATCAGTTGACATGTCTGACTTGCATTGCTCAGTGTGTTTTTTGCTTGTTTGTTTTAAAAAACTAATTAGTTAATTAATTTGGGGTGCACTGGGTCTTCATTGCTGCATGAAGTCTTCTCATTACAGTGGCTTCTCTTGGCGCAGAGCACAGGCTCGGTTGTTATGGCGCATGGGCTTAGTTGCTCTGAGGCATGTTGGATATTCTCAGACCAAGGGTCAAATCCACATCTCCAATGTTGGCAGATGGATTCTTAACCACCTGACCACCAAGGAAGCCCCTGCTTGTTTGTTTTTAATTAAAAAAAAAA
>SJYT01025299.1:88724-137395 GCA_006410635.1 Cephalophus harveyi | reverse complement strand
TTTTTTGTAAACTGGCAAGCATCTAAAGTGCTATTTTAAAAATTCTATTTCCTTAAAATATATTAAAGGAAAAAAATTCATAGTTCCTATATAACTAAATTTATAATCTTTTTCATTCTCTCCAATACATCTTGTATAGATGGTGGCTAAATGTATTTGAAATAAAATTGTAAGTTCCCTAAATTTAGTGGATTGTTTATGTTCTAGCAATTTAAAAGTTATATTAAAAAATGTATGTTCTAAGATTCCTATAAGTTTCCTGATTAAGAATAAAAATCCAGAAAATGCAGAATTTGAGGAAAAAAATTTGTTTGAGAGGAAAGCTAGATAAACAGCAATGGGCAGCATATAAATAGGGACAGGAAATACAGAAAGATTTCACATTCATTTGGTCAAAATTGTTCAGCTATTTTTACTTGTCTAATAATTGTTATGCAAATTTTGGAGCTTCTGTCCTCTTATCTTCTAAATAAGAAGTCAGAATTATATGGTCTACAAGGTTCCTATTATGTATTGATTCTCTCATACATAAAAGTTATTCATTCAGTATTGTTTTTCTTCCCTGTAGTAGTCACTGTGCTTTTAGATATAGCAGTATATAATTTACTGTGTAACTTATGTAACTTACTGTTATATACTGTATATAATTTGTTACTGTGTAACAAACTTAATGACTTGAAACAAGATAATTGAGTGCTTCAGCTCTGCAGGTCAGTAGTCTGGGTCCAGCATTACTGGGTTTTATGCTGAGGCTCACACAATGCTGTGATCCAGATAATTGTTGGCCAAACTGTGGTTCTCATCTAGAGTTTGAGATTCTCTTCCAAGTTCATTCAAGTTGTTGGCAAAACTGTTTCTTATAGCCCTAGGAATGAGGTCCCTGTTTCGTGACTGGCAACTAAAGGTCATTTTCCATTCCTAGAGGCAATCTGCATTCCTTGCCATGTGGACTCCTCCATCTTAAAAGCTAGTAATGGAAAAACTCCCTCATTGAATCTATCTCATGTTTAGAATCTGACTTTGAAACTTTCACGAGAAAGGGTTTGACCCTTATAAGGGCTAAACTGATTAATAGCAGTTTACCAAGGATTATTTTTAAGGTCAACTGGTTTAAGATCTTAATTTTATCTACAAAATACCATTATAGCAGCACCTAGATTATTATTTAATTGAATAACTTACAAGACCCAGATAATCACGATGGTGTGATCACTTATCTAGAGCCAGCCATCCTGGAATGTGAAGTCAAGTGGGCCTTAGAAAGCATCACTATGAACAAAGCTAGTGGAGGTGATGGAATTCAAGTTGAGCTATTTCAAATCCTGAAAGATGATGCTGTGAAAGTGCTGCACTCAATCTGCCAGCAAATTTGGAAAACTCAGCGGTGGCCACAGGACTGGTAAAGGTCAGTTTTCATTCCAATCCCAAAGAAAGGCAATGCCAAAGAATGCTCCAACTACCGCACAATTGCACTCACCTCACATGCTAGTAAAGTAATGCTCAAAATTCTCCAAGCCAGGCTTCAGCAATATGTGAACTGTGAACTTCCTGATGTTCAAGCTGGTTTAGAAAAGGCAGAGGAACCAGAGATCAAATTGCCAATATCCGCTGAATCATCAAAAAAACAAGAGAATTCCAGAAAAAAACATCTATTTCTGTTTTATTGACTATGCCAAAGCCTTTGACTGTGTGGATCACAATAAACTGTGGAAAATTCTGAGAGAGATGGGAATACCAGACCACCTGACCTGCCTCTTGAGAAATCTGTATGCAGGTCAGGAAGCAACAGTTAGAACTGGACATGGAACAACAGACTGGTTCCATATAGGAAAAGGAGTACGTCAAGGTTGTATACTGTCACCCTGCTTATTTAACTTCTATGCAGAGTACATCATGAGAAACGCTGGACTGGAAGAAACACAAGCTGGAATCAAGATTGCTGGGAGAAATATCAATAACCTCAGATATGCAGATGACACCACCCTAAGGCAGGAAGTGAAGAGGAACTAAAAAGCCTCTTGATGAAAGTGAAAGTGGAGAGTAAAAAAGTTGGCTTAAAGCTCAACATTCAGAAAATGAAGATCATGGCATCCTGTCCCATCATTTCATGGGAAATAGATGGGGAAACAGTGGAAACAATGTCAGACTTTATTTTTTGGGCTCCAAAATCACTGCAGATGGTGACTGCAGCCATGAAATTAAAAGATGCTTGCTCCTTGGAAGGAAAGTTATGACCAACCTAGAGAGCATATTCAAAAGCAGAGATGTTACTTTGCTGACTAAGGTCCATCTAGTCTAGGCTATGGTTTTTCCTGTAGTCATGTATGGATGTGAGGGTTGGACTGTGAAGAAGGCTGAGCTCTGAAGAACTGATGCTTTTGAACTGTGGTGTTGGAGAAGACTCTTGAGAGTCCCTTGGGCTGCAAGGAGATCCAACCAGTCCATTCTGAAGATCAGCCCTGGGATTTCTTTGGAAGGAAAGATGCTAAAGCTGAAACTCCAGTACTTTGGCCACCTCATGCGAAGAGTTGACTCATTGGAAAAGACTCTGATGCTGGGAGGGATTCGGGGCAGGAGGAGAAGGGGACAACAAAGGATGAGATGGCTGGATGGCATCACAGACTCGATGGACGTGAGTCTGAGTGAACTCCGGAAGTTGGTGATGGAAAGGGAGCACCGGCGTGCTGTGATTCATGGGGTCGCGAAGAATCGGACACGACTGAGCGACTTCACTGAACTGAACTGAAAAGCTTTATGTGGGATGGGAATATTGGGACATACTTTAAAGTGTTAGTTGCTCAGTGAAGTTCAGCTCTTTGGATCTCACTGCCTATAGCCCTCCAGGCTCCTCTGTCTATGGGATTTTCCAGGCAAGGATACTGGAATGGCTTGCCAGTCCCTTCTCCAAGGTATCTTTCTGACCCAGGGATTGAACCAGGGTATCCTGCATTGCAGGCAGATTATTTACCATATGAGCCACCAAGGACACATCTTAGAATTTTGCTTATCCCAAAAATCGGCATGTCATCCCAGTGCACCAGCCCCAAGCATCCTGTACCCTGCATCGAACCTAGACTGGCAATTCATTTCTTATATGATATTATACATGTTTCAATGCCATTCTCCCAAATCATCCCACTCTCTCCCTCTCCCACAGAGTCCAAAATACTGTTCTGTACATCTGTGTCTCTTTTGCTGTCTCGCATACAGGGTTATCATTACCATCTTTCTAAATTCCATATATATGCGTTAGTATACTGTATTGGTGTTTTTCTTTCTGGCTTACTTTCACTCTGTATAATCGGCTTCAGTTTCATCCAACTCAAATAAATAAATAAAATAAAATTAAATTAAAAAATTAAAAAAATACTAGATCATGCATTATTCAGAAGAAGCAAATATTAAAAAAAAAAAAAACAACAACTGGCATCTCAGCCACAGTCTTTACTTTCATAAAGTATGCATCAAATTTTGGGGGAAAATGCCTAAATAATGAGTTAGTTATATTTAATAAATGTTTAATAGAAGAAGTAGGTTGCTTTGAGTGCAATTATTCATGATCATCTTAACTGAACAACCAAGCTAGCCACTTTCACCAAGAGCATTTGTTGCTTTCAGTCACTAAGTCGTGTCGGACCCTTTGCAGCCCCTGGACTGCAGCACGCCAGACTCCTCTGTCCGCCATTATCTCCCAAGCAAGAGCATAGTCTTTAAATTTTGACTGAGGGCATGGATTTTTCTAAATCTTTATTTGGTTAACATTTCTCCCACAAATTTAACATGATGTTTGGATGTTGCACTTGCAATTCTCCATTTATTTATTCAAATGTACCCACTTCTTTTTGCCTGGTGCCTTGCTCAGCCTTCTCACCTTACCCAGAGGTGAAAATTTACACACCATTTTATCTTCTGTCTTCTGGATGGATCTGACCAGTGGTAGATACAAGCAAGAGAACAGAGGTGAGAGGACAGTGATGTTCAGGTACTTGTTCTTCGTCTTTGCTAGTCTGTAGCTTGATCCAGTTCATGTCCAGAAGACTCCTCCTGTAACTGTGTGCTTCTTTTTACTCCAGTCTAGACAAAGTAATGATTTTCTGCTATTTCTGACCTTGAAGTCCTTTATAGCATCTCATGCATTTTCCTTATTACCCAAATATTGTAAATATTCTCCTCCTCAATTACTCTGTTAAAAGTGTAGAATCTATTAGCTGATACTGTCATTGCTATAAATGCTTTATTACTAGTTTAGTATTTTTTGCCTACATATCCCCTGGTTTGTTTACAGTATGCTATTTGAATATGAGATTATGAAATACAGTTATAGCCAATGAGACATAATTAGATGGGCTTTTCTGGAAAAGCAGCTTACTTTTTTTTTTTTCCTATTTACAGGTGACAATCATGACTTATCTCCCTTTCTGTGTCTTCTTACTTGGTTGGGAGAGGAGACATGAAACCATAAAATCACAAGCATATGATAAAAGATAGCCCCTATGGATGAGTGTGATAAATGAAAATAATCTGAATTCCTAGTGATAAATTTAAGCCACCATACTTGCTCTGAGTTTCACAATATAAATAAATCCTACTGTCAATTTTTTGTTTGTTTGTTTCCAGCTGTCATGAATGTATTCCTGACTAATGTTTCCACCCATCCTATTCCTTTCATGCCTCTTTCCATATAACAATGTCATCAGCAGATTAAATGATGAACTATGTATTTCTGGAATATCTACTTTACGATTTTTTCAGATCATGATCAGAGCACAGGCAGATAACTAGGTCTGCCATTCTCAAGAGGTTTGAACATGCAATATCAAGTGGACCCTTTAGCACACACATTCTGTAATTTCTTATTTTTAATAGAACCCATCAAGACTCCTGTCCAGACGTTCTCATAATACTTTGCAAGAGTTTCATGTTCCTCCACCTCTAGCTAAAAATTTTTAAATTATTTTCTATTTATTTTCACATCATAAACAGGTGATGTGGTGGCAAGTTCAGTGTGTTTTTACAAGGTGTATGTGGAATTCAGCATTAATAGGAGCCTTAATACTATTTTATTAAACTACCACCTTTGTTTTTGGCTCACCTCAAATGTCATACTTCACGTGGAAAGAAAACAAACCACTACATGTTCCTGTTTTGATCTCTCCTCCATATCAACTTGATGGTCTGTACATTTTCTCCTTAATTTGTTTTATAAGCTCATTGCATTCCTACCAAATATTCTCATGGATTTTTCTTGTTAATGATAATACACTCTCTGATTCTCATCTAATAAGTACTGGTCATGTTACATTTTATCTGTTACACATTAATAGCTAATCTCCTTAGTGGCATTCAGAAAACTAGATGAACAGAAACCAGCTTAAAAATATATTTTCCAGTAAACCTTTCATTAATTAACTCACAATTGAGGCTGTAGGAGCATTCAAAAATTTTGATCAGACATCTGCCTTAATATAGGTCATGACTGCCATGCAGGCTTAGAGTAATTAAGACTGAGATAGTTTTTTAGCTCATATGGGAAAAAATGGACTTGAGAGAGAGCAACAAGAAAGAACAAGCAAGATGACAATGAGGTTTTTTTTTTTTTTTTTTTTCACTAATATATGGGTGGGGAGGAATCTCATGATACATGACATCTGATAATTGGTGTTATTTGGTAGAGAACAATAAGGTTTGACAAGGCAAAGATACTCTGAAATTAGAAGACTAGATCATAAGACAGCACAGGACTTTCTTTTACAAGATATTCTTTCACATAATATTCATATGGTTCTTATTTCTGAGGCTGAGCTTTGCTACAGACCATTAGGTTTTGAATGTGAGTTACTGAGTTGAGACAGTAGCAAGATAAAAGAGCAAACACAAAACTAATGTGAAAAATTGAAAGGGTCAGCTTGGTAAACTTGGTTACATTTTACTAATTGAAGAAAAGTAAAATCTGTTTCTGAAATGATAAGGAAATGCTCAATAACATTTTTATATATTGTTCATTTTCTCTCTCATTTTTATTATGGGAGCAATTAAAACTGAAATTGCATTACCAGTATTATTACCATTACAGTGATATTTCATAGATACTATTTGTGCTCTAGGATTGAGACATTAGAGTGATAAAAGGAAACAATAGCGTTTTATACTTTTGTGTAATAAAGACTTGACAGGGAGGCCTGGCATGCTGCAATTCATGGGGTCGCCAAGAGTTGGACATGACTGAGTGACTGAATTGAACTGAACTGATGCTTCTCTTCAAAGTTTGAGATTATTCTCATTAACAAAATTAAATAAAATTGATAGCCTAGGGAATTCAGTCACTGCTCTTATGCTTTTTCTGGTTTATTTGTACTTCATGAAAGGTTTATATGAATGCAATTGCACAACTTGGATTGACTTCCTCTTTTCTTCAAATGCAAGGTAGTTCCACTTGTCACATTCTTGTCATTTCAGAAAAGTGTGACACTAACATAAAACCTGTCCCCACTGGAGGCTTCTATTTCATGACTAGAAACATGCATTTATATCTTGAGTTCATAGAAATATGGATAAAACAGAGAGGTAAATTGAAAGTGACATTCAGGTAGTTCAAGGGGAGTCAGACAGGATTTAGTGATGAGATTAGAATGAGTGTCCTGAGACATAAAGCATAATCTCAAACCTACATGAGTTTTGGAGCTGAAACTGAGCTGCTTAATCCACTACACTATCCTCCCTAGTGGAACATAAGCGGTGAGGTAAATACAACACAGTCAGAGCTGCAGGCAAAAACTAAGGCAGTAGCACATTTTCTGTCTTTGTGTGTGTGTGTGTATGTGTGAATGTCTATATATATTGTGGTATCCTAAAACATGCCCGAGATGAGCAAGACACATGTTCAGGTACCTAAGAAATTTGATACTATTTAATTCCACTCCAACCCTACCCAAACTAAAATATGATCTTAAGGTCTAGGACCTTTATTTGTGTTTATGGCAATCAATTTAGTGACTTACACAGAATATTAGTAAATGTTTGCTGAATGGTTAATGTTTCTTTCTGCTTTTTTATATAGGCAAATTATTTACAAGAAGATAAATATCTAACATACTAAAAAAGACACAGGAATGATGTCATGTCATGCAAACAAATTACACATTTTTTTTGCCCATAAATTTCTTACCATATTTGATTATATTTAAAAGTTTTGTACATCAAAATGAAGAAGCTTTATTTATTTCATACACAAAAGTTAATTTATAGGCAATTTTACTCTAAAAGTTAAGGATTAAAGGCTTACATTTCAAAATTGCAGATTTTATTGAAAAAGCTACATTGTCAGTTACTTTCAAGAAAAATTATTTCACTCCTGAGAAACTGGATTTTTTTCATTGCTGAGATTTTCACTACTAATGGATTCAGAATGGTCATTCTAGCAGCTCCATTTTAAAAAGTTTTCTCTCTACTTCCCAGTTCATTCTAGACCCATACCCCTTTGTTAATAAAAATACATAGTGTGGTTAAAATATAATTCTGCTTTAAATGTTAACCTCAAGGAGATACTATTATTTTCTCTTTTCTTTCCCTTTTCAATTTAATTTGTAAATAATAAGTTTAGCATCCTTTATTTATTATGTATATATTTATTTATTTATATAATCCTTTATTTATTTATATATATATAAATCCTTTATTTATACATATGTATATATAAAGATTTCAACTATGGTATTATCTTCAATAGATTAATTCAATTTGAAATCAATACACAGAGAAAACACAGACTATGAGAAGGAAATTTAACTGTATTAAATCACTTTATATTCAATGTGCTCACTTAGGCAAGCATATTTTTTAATTTAAGGGCCTTTGTATTACAAAATTTACAAACTTAGAGCATTTACTTGAATGTGTTATTTTTGTTTCTTCTAGAATTCTGGAAATAGCATGGCTAGAAGAACTACTTTATGACTGGAGCATGACACTGTTAATTCAATCATGGTACCATGATTTAAATAAATACAGTTTATTACTTACTTCAGAGTAACTACTATGATGTCTGACTTATGCTACTTTTTCTCAGTAAGTATATCTATCTATTAAATGGTCATGTCTAAATAGTTATGTCTAAGAGTACAATATCCTTCATCTGTCCTCAGAGTCTCACAACCATTAATTTTAAGATTGATTACTAGCATACCAGTTATGCCCATTATTTTTCACATCTACTTTTCATCCTTGGAACACCCTAGCTCATAGCCATTAAGGTCAAAATTCCTTTTCAACAATACAGTCAGTTCAGTTCAGTTCAGTCGCTCAGTCGTGTCCGACTCTTTGCGACCCCATGAATCGAAGCACGCCAGGCCTCCCTGTTCATCACCATCTCTCGGAGTTCACTCAGACTCACATCCATCGAGTCAGTGATGCCATCCAGCCATCTCATCCTCGGTCGTCCCCTTCTCCTCCTGCCCCCAATCCCTCCCAGCATCAGAGTCTTTTCCAATGAGTCAACTCTTCGCATGAGGTGGCCAAAGTACTGGAGTTTCAGCTTTAGCATCATTCCTTCCAAAGAAATCCCAGGGTTGATCTCCTTCAGAATGGACTGGTTGGATCTCCTTGCAGTCCAAACAATACAGTACCATGTAGTTATTTAAATCAAATAACACTTCTGTCATTTGAAAAACCAGCATTGAAATTATTAAAAATAAACAGTTGAATTAAAAATCACTAAGAAAATTAAATATTTTATATTCTCCCTTCTCCCCCTGGCCTCTCTCTTTCCCTCTGGCCCCTCTTGACATTTTTTCTAATCATTTTATATATGATAATAGTAGCATGTGATATCACATTGTGAAACAAATTTCATGTATTAAGCAGTGAATCTGAATGAAGAAGGTAACTGGAAATTTATGAAGAAGGTATCTTTATATGATAATTGATCAAGTGTTATAAAGACCATAATTAACGTATTATGACAGAAGGGTCAGCCTTTTAATATACTCTATTAATCATACAGGAAATATTGCTTTGGCAAATACACTAATAGGAAGTGATTTTAAGTAAAACTATTTTTCTAAGGGGGATGGAGCTTCAATCTTCTCTGTTTAAATCTATCATAATTATGATGCAAAAGTTTAACAGCTCATGCTTTTGCCAGTATATGACTCTTGGAAAGTTATGTGTCATAGTTCTTACTTTACATATGTCATATACATAGGAAAGACATGATTTGTTTCATCATTAAATATTTGGTTAAAAGAGCAATCAAACTAAATGAAATGACATTGCTTATAGAAAATATCTTTGTAAAGGAGTAACCAAATACAAAAGTTTATTACTAAGTGAGAAAAGGTTAGTAGATGTAAGCAGTATACTTTGGGACAACGAGACCTACCACTGTTGGACTTCTATATTATTATTTCCCATCAATTAGGTTTTTGTCTCTATATACTCTTCTCTTTTGCATTTATCATTTTTAAATTTCTACAGTAAAATATCTCTACATCATTTTGTATACATATTGCCTAAATCTATGTCTTCAAATGCAGTGGGAGAAATAAAAATGAAACCAGCAGTAATAAGAAATGAACTTAAGCATGCTAACAATTATTTCAAATGTTATATGGCATGAGAATCCACAAAATATATAAAAGATACTGACAAAGACCAAATTAGTAATATAGAGGGACAGGATTGAGAAAATCACATAGATAGAACGTTTTATTTTCTGGAAAATTTTATTTCCAGAAGAAAGTTTGTTTTCTGGAGCAAAGCTTTGAAAATATGCTGTTCGTCTATATCCTAAATGTTACATTCACCTCAAACTTATTATTTGGTGTCTTCAAAATTTATATATGTATTTCCCCAATTTTAATTACTTAATTCTAGAAAGAAATAAGTAAGATTTCTATTTTCTTTAAAAGTGTGCAAGTAATTTACTTTGAAATCTGTTTCTAGTATAGTTGAATATGATTATCAAAACACAGAGACAATGATTCATACATTAAATCTGTCATATACCATACTAAGGAGTTTGGAGGCAGATCTGCAACTATGGAGAGGAAAAATTCACCTTTATCCTGATACTATTTCCTTTTCTCAAAAGTTAGATTTCTTTATTGTCTCTTTTGCTAGGCCTGTTATCTAAATTCATGGTAATCTTTTACTCAGCCTCTCTCTTTGAGCTCCTGAACTATTTATTGTCCATGAAATTACAGTTTATTTTCTGTTCTTCTTTTATGGAAGTTTTGCTTTTAAACCAATACACATTTTAAGAAACTGAAAAAAGGTATAAAATACAGTGTTATTTTTTACTCATTAGGGAGAATTATTTCCCCAGGTTCTGTGTGGAACTTCATGTTGAGATAAACTATGATATAGATTCCTATATAATGTAAATCCTCTGATTTTTTTAAAACCATACTACTAATATTATTGATGTTCAAACTGAGTACAGTTTCATCAAGAACTGATTCTTTTTTTTTCTTGTTTAAAAAAATAATTGCTCTAAACTGGCAGTAGTACTGCTGCATATCATATAGCAGAGTTAAAAGGTCAAGAGTTTTGGAAACAAATTACTTCACAGGTAATAAGATATTAAAGCTTGTTTGCTGTCATTATTCTTACCAGGCATGTAGAGTAATTTTACCATGGCTAGAATATGAATGAAACATATATTAAACAAAAATAAGTAAAAATTTATTATTTTACTCATACAATTTAAATATTTTTCTTTTGCTGTTCAGTGATTTACATAACATTTAAAAGCTATTCCTTGAACCTGATTTTAGTGCTATGACCACTGATAGAAAATCTGTGAGAAAACACTAGGAACAATCTCATTTAATGGTACTTTAATATATAACATGTTAGATTTGTTTTATAACTACCAAGAACAGAGTATATATAGAGCCTTAAATGTGTCCTCACACATTACTTAACAACTTCAAATATCAATCTGTAGTGACTATACAGAGAAATCAGATGACACTTTATGATCAATATAACCAATAATGGACAAACAGGTATATGCATCTGAAAATGTGATTCTCTGAGAAGGAATAATCAATTTTACATTATTGTAGCCAAAAATGCATAGCCTCTACCATACAATAAGGAAGAAAGAAAACAACCAACTTCAAACTGAAACAACTGGTATGGCAAATGCTAAGAAAAATACTGAAATAGAGGAAAGTTTCCAGATGAAGGGAAACTTAACAGCAAGTAGTAGCGAGTTTTGTTGCTGTTTTTTTTTTTTTTTTTCACTTGACTGAATTTTTTATACAAAAAGCAAACAAATGAAATCCTTTATAGAATATTATTGTGAAATATGAAGGTTAAAGTGTTACCTAAATGCTAAATTTTCTAAGCATGATAAATATGAAAAGTGAAAGTATTTGTCGCTCAGTCCTATGTAACTCTTTGCGAGTTGGACCCCATGGACTGTAGCCCACCAGGCTCCTCTGTCCATGGAATTTTCCAGGCAAGAATACTGGAGTGGGTAGTCATTCCTTTCTCCAGGGAATCTTCCTGACCCAGGGACCAAACCAGGGTCTCCCATATTGCAAGCAGATTCTTTACAGTCTGAGCCAAAGTGAAAGTAAAAGTGAAAGTGAAGTCACTCAGTCGTGTCCGACTCTTTGCGACCCGTGGACTGTAGCCCACCAAGCTTCTCTGTCCATGGGATTCTCCAGACAAGAATACTTGAGTGGATTGCCATTTCCTTCTCCAGGGGATCTTCCCGACCCAGGGATTGAACCCAGGTCTCCCACATTGCAGGCGGACGCTTTAACCTCTGCACCACCAGGGAAGCCCTACCTAGCACTTAAATGAAATGCTTTGTTATAAGAAAATATGCTAAATAAAGGACTTAGTAGTAAGGAAAAATGTAACTTTTTGAAACTGGGCAAAGTGTATTTGGGATTATTTATATTTTTTAACTTTTCTGAAAGCTGAAAATCATTTCAAAATAAAAGATATAAATAAATCCAAATGAAATTCATGTGAGGAATTCAAAAATTTGTAGCAATTGAGTTATAGGCATTTCTTGTGAGATGAGCACAATTGCTGTCTCTTATACACATCTCATACTATAATACAGAATAAGTATCCCTAAAACAGGAAAAAATAAAAACAGATCCCTAAGTGATTCAGATATAGTTGTTATTAACAATAAACTTTTAAAAGTTATGATTATTAATTCATTAAGACAATTATTTAGAAAACACAAAATGAACTAAATACTGAAGAATGATAAAATTAAGCAAATTATGAGTTAAAAAATATGTGAAACTAAGAAATCATTGATTTTGTTTAGACAGAATACTGAAGGACTGCAAAATAGAAAATTAGGAGGGAAAACTGAAGAGATAAACATTAAAAAAAAAAAGAAAGGAAAAATTCAGATGTAAGCATAAGAGAGCTATGGAATGCAGACAAAAGATCTAACTCTAAATAGAAGACCAGTATGAAAGGACAGTGAGACTGAGGCAGAAGCAGTGTTCAGATGGTATCTCATAATTTTCTGAAACTAAGGAAAGACTTTAGCTCATAAAATCAGGAAGCTGGGGCCTGTTCCATAAGGGGAAAGTACAAACAGAACCACATGTGGCTTACCACAGTCAAACTTCCTAAAACCAGAAGTAAAAATAAAATCCTTAAATAGCAAGAGAAAAAAAGAAAATACTTTCATAAAACATTGCTTGTTCAGCAGAAGCTATAGATGGTAAGAGTCAAAGGAAAGATATTTTAAATGCTGAAAGAAAAACATAGTAACCTAGAACTATCAGAATTAAATATTTTTGAAGATGAAGGTGGATTGTATAAATTTTCTTATGAACAGTGTTGAAACACTAAAAGCTTGAAAATCAAATTTGCCTCTAAAGAAGCTAGAGAAATATAGAGCAATGAAACCAAAGAAAGGTAGAAGGAAAGAATAAAGATAAGCAGAAAAAACTTTTTAAGTTTAAACAAAAACTTTTAAAAGTTGGTTCTTTGAAAATATTACTAAAATGGTGAACATCTTTAAAGATGAATCAAGAAAAATAGTAGATGAAAAATCAATTATTAAACTACAGTAGTTTCTTAGCAATTTTTCTATTAATACAAATTAGTTCAGTAGAAAAATGAAATAGACAGTCTAGAAACAGACCTGTATATTAGTTTAAATAGTCAAAATACACCTGAGACAGACACAGAAAACAGATTTATGGTTAACAAAGGGCAAAGGAAGGAACAGATAAATTAGGAGTTTATTAGATTTCTCTAAAACTGGAATATAAATACAAATTTTCCCCATTGTTAATCATCTAACTTACTGTATAGCTTGGTGGTAAAAGTCTGATTTGCATGTACTGGCAATTTGTTTTTCTATGGTGGGTAATTTGATGTGAAATCTATGCAAGATCCCATTTGATGTCCTCTGGTATCATCAAATCTGTGTTAAAAGTCCCAGAGACAATCATCATGTTATTTACCACTATATTTTTCCAAATATATATATTTTTTGATTCTGGAGGAAATTTGTTGTTGTTCAGAGACTCAGTCATGTTTGACTATTTGCAACTCCATGGACTGCAGCACATCATGCTTCCCTGTCCATCACCATCTCCTATACGTTGCTTAAACTCATGTCCATTGAGTCAGTGATGCCATCCAACCATCTCATCCTCTGTCGACACCTTCTCTTCCTGGCTTCAATCTTTCCCAGACCTTTCCCAACATCAGGTGTTTTCTAATGAATCAATTCCTTGCATTAGGTCCCAAAATATTGGAGCTTCAGCATCAGACCTTTCAATGAATATTCAGTGTTGACTTCATTTACAATTGACTGGTTTGATCTCCTTGCAGTCCAAGGGACTTTCAAAAGTCTCCAATACCAGAGTTCAAAATCATCCATTCTTCAGTACTTGGCCTTCTTTATGGTCCAACTCTCACTTCCATTTATGGCTACTGGAAAAACCATAAGCTTTGACTATATAAGATATTTGACAGCAAAGCATTGTCTAGGTTTGTCATAGCTTTTCTTCCATGAAGCAAGCATCTTTTAATGTCACAGTTGCAGTTACCATCTGCAGTGAATTTGGAACCCAAGAAAATATAGTCTATCATTGTTTCCATTGTTTCCCCATCTATTTGCATGAAGTGATGCAACCGGATGTCATGATCTTTTTTTGAATGTTGAGTTTTAAATCAACTTTTTCACTCTCCTCTTTCACCTTCATCAAAAGGCTCTTTAGTTTTTCACTTTTTGCCATAAGGGTGGTGTCATCTACATATCAAAGGTTATTGATAATTCTACCAGAAATTATGTTAATTGCTTAATTCTTCTAGCAATTAATTCTTCCAGCTTGTGCTTCATCCAGCTGGGCATTTTGCATGATGTATTCAGCACATATGTTAAATAAGCAGGGTGACGATATATAGCCTTGATGTACTCCTTTCCCAATTTTAAACCAGTCTGTTGTTCCATGTCTGGTTCTAACTGTTGCTTCCTGGCCTACATACAGGTTTCTCAGGAGGCAAGTGAAGTGGTCTGGTATTCCCATCTCTTTAACAATCTTCCACAGATTGTGATCCACACAATCAAAGGCTTTAATGTATTCAATGAAGCAGAAGTAGATGTTTTTCTGGAACTCTCTTGCTTTTTCTATGATAATGGATGTTGACAATTTGATTTCTGATACCTCTGCCTTTTCTAAATCCAGCTTGAACATCTGGAAATTCTTGGTTCACATACTGTTGAAGCCTAGCTTTGAGAATTTTAAGCATTACTTTGCTAGCATGTGAAATGAGTTCAATTGTGCAGCAGTTTGAACATACTTCAGCACTGCCTTTTTGGGGGGTTGGAATAAAAACTGACCTTTTCCAGTCCTGTGGTCACTGCTGAGTTTTCCAAATTTGCTGGCATACTGAGTGCAACACTTTCACAGAATCATTTTTTGGATTTGAAATAGTTTAGCTGGAATTCCATCACCTCCACTAGCTTTGTTCATGGTGATGTTTCCTAAAGTCCACTTGACTGCCTTCCAGGATGTCTGGCTCTAGGTGGGTGATCACACCATCATTGTATTCTGGTCATGAAGATCTTGGTATAGTTCTTGTGTGTTTTCTTGTCATCTCTGCTTAATATCTTCTGCTTCTGTTAGGTTCATACCATTTCTGTCCTTTATTGTGCCCATAATCTCTCATTTTTCTAAAACCAGATTGAACATCAGGGAGTTCATGGTTCACGTATTGCTGAAGCCTGGCTTGGAGAATTTTGAGCATTACTTTACTAGCATGTGAGATGAGCACAATTGTGCGGTAGTTTGAGCATTATTTTGCATTGCCTTTCTTTGGAATTGGAATGAAAACTGACCTTTTCCAGTCCTGTGGCCACTGCTGTGTTTTCCAAATTTGCTAGCATATTGAGTGCAGCACTTTCACAGCATCATCTTTCAGGATTTGAAATACCTCTACTGGAATTCCATCACCTCCACTAGCTTTGTCCATAGTGATGCTTTCCAAGGCCCACTTGACTTCACATTCCAAGATGTCTGGCTCTAGATTAGTGATCACATCATCATGATTATCTGGGTTATGAAAATCTTTTTTGTTCAGTTCTTCCGTGTATTCTTGCCACCTCTTCTTAATATCTTCTGCTTGGGCTTCCCTGGTAGCTAAGAGGTTAAAGCGTCTGCCTCCAATGCGGGAGACGTAGGTTCGATCCCTGGATTGGGAAGATCCCCTGGAGAAGGAAATGGTAACCCACTACAGTATTCTTGCCTGGAGAATCCAATGGACAGAGAAGCCTGGTAGGCTACAGTCCACGGGGTCGCAAAGAGTCGGACAAAACTGAGCGACTTCACTTGCACTTTCTGTTAGGTCCATACCATTTCTGTCCTTTATCGAGCCCGTCTTTGCATGAAATGTTCCCTTGGTATCTCTAATTTTCTAAAAGAGATCTCTAGTCTTTCCCATTCTGTTTTTTTCCTCTATTTCTTTGCATTGATTGCTGAAGAAGGCTTTCTTATCTCTTCTTGCTGTTCTTTGGAACTCTGCATTCAGATGCTTATATCTTTCCTTTTCTCCTTTGTTTTTAGCTTCTCTTCTTTCCACAGCTACTTATAAGGCCTCCCCAGACAGCCATTTTGCTTTTTTGCATTTCTTTTCCATGGGGATGGTCTTGATCTCTGTCTCCTGTACAATGTCACGAACCTCAGTCCATGGGAAATAGATGGGGAAACAGTGGAAACAGTGTCAGACTTTATTTTGGGGGGCTCCAAAATCACTGCAGATGGTGACTGCAGCCATGAAATTAAAAGACGCTTACTCCTTGGAAGAAAAGTTATGACCAACCTAGAGAGCATATTCAAAAGCAGAGACATTACTTTGCCGACTAAGGTCTGTCTAGTCAAGGCTATGGTTTTTCCTGTGGTCATGTATGGATGTGAGAGTTGGACTGTGAAGAAGGCTGAGCGCTGAAGAATTGATGCTTTGAACTGTGGTGTTGGAGAAGACTCTTGAGAGTCCCTTGGACTGCAAGGAGATCCAACCAGTCCATTCTGAAGGAGATCAGCCCTGGGATTTCTTTGGGAGGAATGATGCTAAAGCTGAAACTCCAGTACTTTGGCCACCTCATGTGAAGAGTTGACTCATTGGAAAATACTCTGATGCTGGGAGGGATTGGGGGCAGGAGGTGAAGGGGACGACCGAGGATGAGATGGCTGGATGGCATCACGGACTCGATGGACGTGAGTCTGAGGGACCTCTGGGAAATGGTGATGGACAGGGAGGCCTGGCATGCTGCGATTCATGGGGTCGCAAAGAGTCGGACACGACTGAGTGACTGAACTGAACTGAACTGAATCTCTAATTGTCTTGATGAGATCTCTAGTCTTTCCCATTCTATTTCTTTGTGTTATTCACTTAGGAAGGGTTTCTGATCTTTCCTTGCTATTCTTTGAAACTCTGCACTCAGATAGGTATATCTTTCCTTTTCTACTTTGCCTTTTGCTTTTCTGGAGGAAATTTCTGAGCCATTTTAGACTTTTTAAAACTCACAGGCAAAGTCTTAGTGATTGCTGCCTATCTGGTATAAAGATCACAGAAGGCATTTTCTGGCTGTCATTCATTTTGGTGTGAGCCTTTACCTTTACAGATATAGGCAACAGAGCGCTTTGATATTTTTATTCTTTAGTGAATTTTTCTGAGATTAAGAAGTCTCATCATTTCTATCATATTACAAATCATGTGCTACCCGCAAAATCATTGCTACTACCAGTGAATAGATAGTTCCTCTATTTCTAGATACTCACAAATGATTTCAGTCTCAACAGAGGTCTGTGTTGGGTAAGGAGACATTTTCTAGGGGTGAGTTCAGATTTGTTGTATGCTGCCTCATATTTTCCTGTTCCTATCACAGAGTATGTTCCCTCAAAACACAAAATTTTCTCAGGGAGGGATTTTTAAGAGATGTACATGGAATGTGGACACTTGTCAGAAAGATGTTAGGGCGTAGTTGTAGTAAAAGGTGATTTGAATGAAAATGTTTGAGGAAGAAAGGGATATAGGAGTTCACCTCTTAGGTATAAATCATATCCTCATATCCTAGGGGACATATTTCCTTTGATAATATTAAAGCATGAATTTAGAAGTTCAATATTCTTTCTGAGCTATAACAGCAGGTAGACTGTTGTAATCAATCTTAGAGCTTACTTCATGTTTAGAACATATGGAGAGGTCATTTGCATATTTGGATAATAATAGAATTTCAGGGTAATTTAAGGATCCTCAGGGGCCTTTGTTAAAGGCTTTGAAAAGTAAGACAGTGTCTTGGTAAACTCCAGGAACATAACTATCTCAATATATTGTTGTGCTTTCCAGAAAAATAAAAGTAAATATTCTCCTGTCATAAAGGTAACCCAGTGTAAAGATTACAGGCTAGGGCCTGGCAAGTATCTGTGGGTTATTAGAAACAGACTCTGAGGCAGAGTTCGCATAGTACAGACAAGTATTTAAAGTTCACATTCCATAACTATGTCTATCAAAAATGTATAGAGTTGTCATTTAATATTTACATAGATTTCTCCTATGATTATTTAAGAATAAACTAGGCGATTGGGCACTTGGTTCCTGCTAAGACTTTCATTGATTAACTGTTAAATTGTTTTTCTTATTCAGTTTCTTAGCAAACAAAGGACAATTGTTTATCTAATGTTGTTTTCTGCATGCAGTGTCTGCAGGTGTCTTTTTCAAAAAAATCAATATGCTGGTAAATAATAACTGGATAGGAGTAGCTGGTTGTTTTGTTTGTAAGGCTTTCAGCATTAGTTTTTCCTGGATATTATTTTACCTTTATTTGGAGATAATTTAAAAATGCTCAGAAAATAGAGATCTGGCAATAGGACTACATATTTCACATTCTAGATTTTGCTGCATTTTAAGTTCTCTATTTCTACCTTAAGGCTAGTCAGAAAACATGAAGAGGAATATTCAACACATCTGTTTAAGGATTTACATCTGATGAAATCCATACATGAAAGAGTTAAACTATTACTGAAATTATTTAATGATTCATTGTCTCTTTGTGTGTAGGACTGTATTAAAATATAATCTATTTTCACTAGAAAGATGTCAGAGAGAATCTCCCAAGATATTATGCAGCATTTTCAGTTTTTTGAGAGCACTTTAGTTCCCTATGCAAAATGGGACCTCATAAAAATCAGTCAGGATCTTCATCTTCTACATTTGCCATTCATTACTTTTAAGTGAGATTCCCAATGACATTTTTAGAACTGTTCTAAATTCTTCTATAAATTTTTGTTTATTTTCCTAGGTTTTTGGACTATTAACAATAGCTCACCAATTACCAGTACAAGGGCTCAAAATAAGCTTTAAGTGACTTGCTGTATTCTAATTATGACTCAGCTAGAAAGGGAATTAGGTATTGGGAGTTTCTGAATGGTGAGCATCATAGGTGAATTAGTCAGATGGGAAAGCAAAGGGAGAAAGCATGTAAGTATATTGGATAAGAGAAGGGATATAGTTTAATTTATTTAGGGGGGAATGTGGGAAGGTAAAAGAGACACATTTTCCACATATATTTATTTGCCTTAGTGACACAATTTTAAAAAGTAATTTTGCAGTTTGAATTTTACTTGGAAGCAGTCTCATACAGTTAAAATACAGACCATTGAATGTTTGAGATTTTGGTTCTTTATTTCCATTCTAAGGTCTTTTTCAAATGAATAATTTAGTTTATAGTATAAGCTTATGATTCATGAACATAATAAGAAAAAGGTCTCGGTGAGCAATCTGTTTTTTGAAAAGTAAGCAGTTTTCTTAAGTGTATAATGCATTGCCCAATAGAGTAACTGTTGCCCAGATAAGCAAATCATTTGCCAGAATAAATTGTTTTCCATAACTTTGCTGAAGCAAATTGTAAATCATGTATTAGTTTATGGACTTATTTTCTGGGCAGGCATTACTGAAATAAACACCTAAGTTAGGTTGATAAAGATGTTCTAGGATCTAAGTCCTAATAGTTGAGTTATATCAAAACACATGGTCTCAACTGCACAGAAAATATAAACTTTTTTAAAAATTTCTTTCTAATCATTAAAGGAGGCTATTGGTAACAATGTGGAGCTTCAAACATTGCTCATTTGTGAAGAATCTACCCGCAATGCAGGAGACCTGGGCTCGATCCCCGGATCAGGAAGATCCTCTGGAGAAGCACATAGTAACCCACTCCTGTACTCTTTCCTGGAGAACTCCTTGGACAGACAAGCCCAGTGGGCTACAGTCAATGGAGTTGCAAAGAGACACGACTGAAGCGACTCACACACACACATTGGTAACACTGGTCTTAGATTTATTGCAAATCAAAGGGGGACTCTGTATCCCACATGACCCAGATCCTCTGGAATCTGGTTTTATCTATAAGCATTGCAGCTTGGAGATACTGCAACTTTGATTCCAGACCACTGGCAGTAAAGCTAATACCTCAATAAAGACAATTACAATTTTTGTGTTTCCAGTGCATATCAAAGTTATGCTTACAATATAATATAGTCTAGTGTGCTTCCCAGGTGGCACCAGTAGTAACAAAACTGCCTGCTACTGCAGGAGATGTAAGAGACATGGGTTCCAACCCTGGGTTGGAAAGATCCCATGGAGAAGTAAAAGGCAATCTACTCCAGTATTCTTGCCTGGAGAATTCTGTGGACAGAAGAGCCTGGTGAGTTACAGTCCATGGGGTTGCAAAGAATCTGACATGACTAAAGCTACTTAGCATGCACTCATGCATGCATAGTCTAGTAAGTATGAAATAGCATTATTTCTAAAAAAAAGAAAAACAATATACACACCTCAATTTGAAAATAATGCTGTTTGAGAAAAGACACCAATGGACTTATTTGACATAGGGTTGCCATAAACCTTCAATTTGTAAGGAAAAAAAAAAATCAGTTATCTGTAAAGTAAAATAAAGTAGAGTAAAATGAAGTATACTTGTGTAAAAATACATACATATTATATAGTAAAGAATTTAACCTTTCCCAAAGAGTTTTTACATTCAATTCCCTGGAGGTAATCATTGATGCATTGAAATGTCCTGCCTGATAAAAAATTTGTTTTCCTTAGGGACCTGAGTAGAATTTTTGGTAGCAGTTCTGGGTCATATGGTATCAGCTTGACCACTGGTGGGTCTGGAGAATGAGATCAGGCATGTGGGCAGTTGACCATGTCAGTGTGATGGAGCCCTAGATGGAGTAAAGACTCTAGACATCATGTCTTGAGTGAGCTTCCCTGAGTGCTAAAACTACATGCATACTGTCACATACAGGTCAGTAGGAGGAAAAGACAACTAGAAACTCCATGTTTGGAATGTTCTATATTTTTCATGATTCTCTTTTCTTGGCTGATTTTAATCTGTATTCTTTTACTATAATAAACCATAATCATAACAGTTTTCAGTGAGTTCTGTGTAGCTTCCCAACAAATTACTGAAGCTAAGAATTTAGATACCACTGGATTTGCTATTGGTTTCAAAAGTGATGGTGGTCTTGTGGACTGTTCTATAACCTTGCATATGCATATTTACATATATTGATATATAATCTTGCCTTTCTCAATTCTGACATGTAAATCATATCATATAGTATATAGCACATATCTATCACGCATATATATCAGGTATTCAATCATGAATAGCTGACAATTCAACTTTTATAATAGTCACAAAAGTTTTGATTTGAGAATGTTAAATATTCATTATTCATTCTTTTGTTTTCTACTTTTTATTCCTACAATTAACAAAAATATTTAATATACTGTATTACTGCTCTATTGAAATTATACATAAACTTTTTTTAAAAAGTCTATATTTATTAATATTATTCTAAATGGAACAGGTTATTATTTACTCACAGCAAATAATGTACCAGTTTTCTTGTGCCACAATTTCTTCCTTCCAGTATGATGTGATAAGAACCAGATTTCTTTCTAATAGATCAGAATTATAAGTAAGGAACCCTCCAAAAATGGATCTGTGCATTTATTAGGATTGAAAGGCAGATGGTTTCTCCCTTTTCCATTCCAAATCTACTTAGAAATATAATGAAAACTATCTTTGGTCTGCATGCTTTGTAACATAAATAAATTTTTTCAGTGGGGAGATAAGACTATAGTCTACAGCTTTATATCTCAGGCATCTTGCACCCCTTTGAAAACACAAATATATGCCTCTGGAGGGGTATATCTTTTTGGAGTTCTCACTGGCTAATCAGTCATAAATTAATTTTTAAGACCTATCATTTAGTCCTGATCCCAAATTTCAGTAAAATTTGCTCAGAGAGACTTAATTTTATGGAAACATAAAATTATTTTCTCTAAAACACTCAAATTGGTGACATCTCACTCCCCTCTGATATTTGACTAGATTTTCTTTTGTTATGATAATTATATAATTTAAGCTTTTAAATAGCAGTTACCAAAGGCAATGACTGAAAAGACCTTTAACAAAACATCATCTATATGACAAAATGAATTCTGAATTAACTCCATTCTAAATGTTTGTCACTCATATTAAAAATCTCAAAGAACTCAACAAGTTAATAGTGAATATTGGTATTTGAAGCTTCAGTTCAGTTCAGTCGCTCAGTTGTGTCTGACTCTTTGTGACCCCATGAACCACAGCACATCAGGCCTCCCTGTCCATCACCAACTCCTGGAGTTTACCCAAATTCATGTCCATTGAGTCAGTGATGCCATCCAGCCATCTCATTCTCTGTTGTCCCCTTCTCCTCCTGCCTTTAATCTTTCCCAACATCAGGGTCTTTTCAAATGAATCAGCTCTTCACATCAGTGGCCAAAATACTGGAGTTTCAGCTTACTTTCCTGCAATTCCACATTTTGTTGACTTCTGAAAGTATTTTTAAAATTAAACTGTTAATTCTGAAATAACTGTAGATAGGCATGAAGGTATATGAAATATTACAGTGAGATCTGTTGTACTTTTTATCCAGTTTACCCCAAAGGTATCATCTTGTAAAACTGTAGCACAGCATGATAAACAGGATATTAATGTTGACGTAGTCAAGACACAGAATAGTTTCATCATTATAAGAATCCTCAGACCACATTCAATTCCCTCCTGCCACACACCCACCTTCCTTATCTCCTGGCATCTGTGTAATATTATCTCTGTTTCTTTAGTATTGTCACTTCAAAGATGTTGTATAAACAGAATACTATAGTTGGTAAATCCATTGGAATTCAGTTTTTTTTTTTTTTTCTCAGCACAATTCTCTATAGAAAAATCCACATTGTTATACGTATCAATAGTTAATTCCTTTTTACTGTTGACTAGTATTTCATGATATGGATAAACCATAGTTTGTTTAACTGTGGTATTTACCCATTGAAAGACATTTTGTACCTGTGATTAGGACTAAGGCAATATGCATTCATTTTCATGTTCCTGTGTATGTGTGTGTCCCACGTGGCATGATGGTAAAGAACCCACCTGCCAATGCGGGTCAGGGAGATCCCCTGGAGGAGGGACTGGCAACCTACTCCAGTATATTCTTAGCTGGAGAATCCCATGGACAGAGGGGCCTGGCGGGCTATAGTTCATGGGGTCACACAAGTGCTGGGCACGATTTAGCAGTGAAACAATGGCTAATGATACTGAACATCTTTTTGTGTGGTGTTCTTGTTTAAGACCTTTATATCCTCTGGTGAAATGTCTCTTCATGTCTTCTAGTTGGATGAGTAATTTTTTTTTTTAACTCTTGTGTCTTAGAAGTTTTTAATATATTCTGTGGAATATATGCCATATGATATATGGTTTGCAAATGGTTTCTCCTACTCTGTAGCTTGTGTTGTCATATTTTAACAGGTCTTTCACAGTGAAAAGTTCATAATTTTTATGAAGTCGAACTTATACATGACATTATTTGTGAAAGAAAACATTGATAAGAACACTTGAAATAGCCATAAATTATGGATATCTTTCCTAATATTTTTGGTAAACATTTCATAGCTTTACATTTTAGATTTACATCCATGATTTATTTTGCCTTACCATTTTTATAAGAAGTGCAGCTTAGGTCAAGATTTCCCAATTTATTTTTGCCTATCTATGGACGTTACTTGGAGAAGGAAATGGCAACCCACTCCAGTGTTCTTGCCTGGAGAATCCCAGGGACGGGGGAGCCCGGTGGGCTGCCGTCTATGGTGTCGCACAGAGTCGGACACGACTCAAGCGACTTAGCAGCAGCAGCAGCATGGACGTTACTTTGTTCTAGAATCACTCATTGAAAACATTATCTTGCCTCCATTGTTTTTTTGTACTTTGTCAAAGTCATTTGGACATATTTGTGTGGGTCTATTTCTGAATTCTTCTGAAAACCCAAACATTTAATTGCTGTAGCTCTGTAATGCTTCTTAAAATTGGATGGACTGATTTATCTCAATCATCACTGACTCGATGGAAGTGAGTCTGAGTGAACTCCAAGAGATGGTAATGAACAAGGAGGCCTGGAGTGCTGCAATTCATGGGGTCGCAAAGAGTCAGACATGACTGAGAGACTGAACTGAACTGATTCTGCTTTTTAAATATTATTTTAATGATGCTGGTTCTTCTGCCTGTCAATATAAATTTATAGTAATCTTGTCTATTCTCTATTATAATTCTTATAATATATTTGCCTATTGTCTCTTGTTGAGAATTGCATAGGAATCAGATTAATCATATATATCAGTTTAAGGAAGAACTGAAATCAAGATTGATGGGAGAAATATCAATAACCTCAGATATGCAGATGACACCATCATTATGGCAGAAAGTGAAGACAAACTAAAAAGCCTCTTGATGAAAGTGAAAGTGAAGAGTGAAAAAGTTGGCTTAAAGCTCAACATTCAGAAAATGAAGATCATGGCATCCAGTCCCATCACTTCATGGGAAATAAATGGGGAAACATTGGAAACAGTGTCAGACTTTATTTTGGGGGGCTCCAAAATCACAGCAGATGGTGACTGCAGCCATGAAATTAAAAGACGCTTACTCCTTGGAAGAAAAGTTATGCCCAACCTACATAGCATATTCAAAAGCAGAGACATTACTTTGCCGACTAAGGTCCGTCTAGTCAAGGCTATGGCTTTTCCAGTGGTGATGTAAGGATGTGAGAGTTGGACTGTGAAGAAGGCTGAGTGCCAAAGAATTGATGCTTTTGAACTGTGGTGTTGGAGAAGACTCTTGAGAATCTCTTGGACTGCATGGAGATCCAACCAGTCCATTCAGAAGGAGATCAGCCCTAGGTGTTCTTTGGAAGGAATGATGCTAAAGCTGAAACTCCAGCACTTTGGCCACCTCATGCAAAGAATTGACTCATTGGAAAAGACTCTGATGCTGGGAGGGATTGGGGGCAGAAGGAGAAGGGGATGACAGAGGATGAGATAGCTGGATGGCATCACTGACTCGAGGTACGTGAGTTTGAGTGAACTCCAGGAGTTGGTGATGGAGAGGGAGGCCTGGCGTGCCGCAGTTCATGGGATTGCAAAGAGTCAGACATGACTGAGCGACTGAACTGAACTGAAGGAAGAACTAACATTTTTACTATAAGGTATTGTAATTAATGAACACAGTGCTTCTCTGTAATTAAATCTTTGATTTTTTTTCTTTTTAATCTGCATCTTGTAGTTTACAACATTCAAGTTCTATACATGTTTTTCTAAATGTACATCTATAAAGAAAGCTGAGTGCAGAAGAATTCATGCTTTTGAACTGTGGTATTGGAGAAAACTCTTGAGAGTCCCTTGGACTGCAAGGAGACCCAACCAGTCCATCCTAAAGGAGACAGTCCTGGGTCTTCACTGGAAGGACTGGTGTTGAAGCTGAAACTCCAATACTTTGGCCACCTGATGCAAAGAAATGACTCATTTGAAAAGACCCTGATGCTGGGAAAGATTGAGGGCAGGAGGAAAAGAGTATGACAGAGGATGAGATGGTTGGACAGCATCACCAACTCAATGGACAAAGGTTTGGGTGAACTCCAGGGGTTGGTGATGGACAAAGAGGCCTGGTGTGCTGCAGTTCATGGGGTCACAAAGAGTCAGACATGACTGAGCAACTGAACTGAACTGATAGTTGCTTGAACTGCTGTGACAGCTTTTGTTGTTCAACAAAGTGAATCAGCTATATATATATATATATATATATATATATATATACACACACACACACACACATATGTCCCCTTTTTTTGGATTTCTTTACCATTTAGGCCATCAGTTATAACTAGCATTCCCTGTGTCAGACTTTATATTTTTGGGCTCCAAAATCACAAGATGGTGATTGCAGCCATGAATTAAAAGATGCTTACACTTGGATGGAAAATTATCACCAACCTAGATAGCATATTGAAAAGCAGAGATATGACTTTGCCAACATAGGTCCATCTAGTCAAGGCTATGGTTTTTCCTGTGGTCATGTATGGATGTGAGAGTTGGACTGTGAAGAAAGCTGAGCACTGAAGAATTGATGATTTTGAACTGTGGTGTTGGAGAAGACTTTTGAGAGTCCCTTGAACTGCAAGGAGATCCAACCAGTCCATTCTGAAGGAGACCAGTCCTGGGTTTTTATTGGAAGGTCTGATGCTGAGGCTGAAACTCCAATACTTTGGCCACCTCATGCGAAGAGCTGACTCATTGGAAAAGACTCTGACGCTGATAAGGATTAGGGGCAGGAGGAGAAGGGGCCGACAGAGGATGAGATAGCTGGATGGCATCACCAACTTGATGGACGTGAGTTTGAGTGAACTCCAGGAGTTGGTGATGGACAGGGAGGCCTGGCATGCTGTGATTCATGGGGTCACAAAGGGTAGTGTATATAGTAGTTATATTTGAATTTGATTTTCTCATATTTCATAAGAATTTTTACATTTATATTAGGAATATTAATCTGTAATTTTCTCTTTTCAACTATCTTTGCGTTATCTGGTATCAGGATGATACTAGATTCATTAGTGATTTGTGAAATATCTCTTCCTCTTGTGCTCTGTAATTGAGGTTGTATAGTATTAGTCTTAATTCTTTAATGATTTAACCAAATTCCCTAATGAAGCGGTCTGTGTCTGGAGTTTGTGGGTTTTTTTTTTTTTTGATAGTTTTATTAATTACAAATTAACTTCCTCTAGTAGGTACAAGGTTATTCAAATTATCTATATAATTTTAGCTTTTACTTTGAAGACTTGGTCTATTTCACCTTAGCTGTGAAATTTACATATATATAATTTTTTGTCTGTGTGTGTATTCTCACTCTTGTTTGACTCATTGTGACCCATGGACTGTAGGCCACCAGGCTTCTCTGTCCATGGAATTTTACAGCAAGAATGCTGGAATGGGTTGCTATTTCCTACTCCAGGGCATCCTTCTGATCCAGGGATCGAACACACATACTGTGCCTGCATCTCCTGCACTGACAGGCAGATTCTTTACCACTAAGCCACCTGGGCAGCCCCAGAACTGTTTATATTGTTCCCTTAATATCATTTTGATATCTATAGTGTCTTTGGAATATCACCCCATTTCATTGCTGATAGTGGTAATTTCTTTCTTCTTTGAAGAATCAGTTCATTTTCTACCCCCCCTTTTTTTTTCCTATTTTTAATTTCATTGATTACTTTTTTTTATTGTTTCCTTCTTTTCAAGGCCAGCATCTTCAAACTTCTCTAAGCTCCATCTTTATACTGCATTGCCGTTGTGTGTATCAAATCTTCCCTCTGATTATCTAAATAATTCATATCAGATTGAACTGTTCACTTGTATTATTTTCCCCCCTACTTTTCATATTTGGCAGCTCCATTGCTTGGTGCATGGATATTTAAGACAGAAATTTATTTCTGGTGGGCTGACCCTTCTATCATTATATAAATCCCTCTCTGTATCTGGTAATTTTCTTTGCTTTAAAGAGGTATCAATATAGGTATTCCTGCTTTCTTTGAATGAACATTTGCATTATATATCTTTTCCATCCTTTTACTTTCAATATATGTGTGTATATATATATATATATTTTACTATTCGAAGTGAATTTCTTGTAAGCAATATATATACTGTTCTTTGGAAGGAATGATGCTAAAGCTGAAACTCCAGTACTTTGGCCACCTCATGAGAAGACTTGACTCACTGGAAAAGACTCTGATGCTGGGAGGGATTGGGGGCAGGAGGAAAAGGGGATGACAGAGGATGAGATGGCTGGATGGCATCACTGATTCGATGGACATGGGTTTGGGTGAACTCCGGAAGTTGGTGATGGACAGGGAGGCCTGGCATGCTATAATTCATGGGGTCGCAAAGAGTCAGACACTACTAAGCGACTGAACTGAACTGGGACATATTTTAAATCCATTTTGCTAATCTCTAAGTTGGTATATTTAGGCTGTTTACACTTAATAGAAACTATTGTTTGTTGGGAATGGAAGTACAATTGTTTTTTATTTTTATGTTTTTAATGAATATATTGATCCCTCTGTTCCCCTGCCACCCCTTTCCCCACCTTCCTGTGGGTTCCTTTAACACTTTGTAGAATGTCATTTTCATTTATAATTTTTTTTTAGTCGATTTCTTTTTATATTTTCTAGGGAGAAGGAAATGGCAACCCACTCCAGTGTTCTTGCCTGAAGAATCCCAGGGATGGGGGAGCCTGGTAGGCTGCTGTCTATGGGGTCACACAGAGTCAGACACGACTGAAGTTATATAGCAGTAGCAGTGGTTTATTTATAGTATTACAGTATATCAGATTTGATGGGTAATATTAAATTATAACAGACACAATGTGTGGTGTTACATTATGTTACATTAGAATCTATTGTTGCTATCATTTTGGAGTTAAACCTTATTTCTCATCCTTCTTTGCTTTTCCTTTTACAATAAAATTATCTCAAATATTTATTCTGACACTTTTAAAACTAACTCAGACATTGCTTTAATTTTTGCTTCAACCAGTAGGGAAAATTTAGAAAGCTCAAAAGAAGAAATATCTATTTACCTATTCTTATTTTTTTTCTTATTGTACTTTATTCCTTTTTGATATTCCAAGTTTCCTGGCAACACATTTTCATACATTTCCTTTATCTGAAATATATTGATTTCATTTTTATTCCTGAAGGATATTTTAAATTGATAGAGAACCCTGGGTTGCCATTTTTTTTCTTTAAGGGCTTGAAAACGATGTATTACTTCCTTCTAGTCTCCATGGTTTCTAATGAGAAATTTGTTTTCATTTGAATCTTTTCACTAATAGATGAGGTTTTCTTTCTCTCTCTCACTGCTTTCAACTTTAGTTTGCTTTCTCTTTCAACTTTAGTTTCGACTTCAGTTTTAACTTTCAACTTTAGTTTGCTTTCTCTTTAGTTTGCATCCCTCTCAGACACCACTGGAGAATGGCTAGGGGGAAGGTGAAATGGAGAGCTGTATTATAACTTTGTGAGGGGTGGAAATCTTGCCTCTGTCTTTAGTGGCATGGGTTGGAGTGGGGCCATTATTTCCTGTGCTGTTTGTCTGCAATTCAGCAGTTGTTTACAAGACTTCTGTCTTTCTAGGCTTTCCCTTTCCTGGACAAAGCTAAAGAAAGCAGGATTTCTGAAGTCTTTTTATTGTCTGCTCCCATTAGCACTTCTCCATTGCTAACTCCTTTAAGTACCAAGTTTGGGAGTCATGTGGCAAAAACAAAACCCAAGATATACACCGATGTAGCTTTCACTGGTTTGCAAAGTCCTTAGCCAATTTAGTCTTTCCTTTTCAAAGTCTTCTCAGGTTGTTTTTACATGTCTAGGTTCTTAGTTGTACTTACTGGGAGAAATATTCAAAAATATATTTCCTCTTTCTATCTGGAAGAGAAATCCTTCCCTTGGCTTAGTAAAAGGCATCCTA
This sequence comes from Cephalophus harveyi, assembly GCA_006410635.1. Classification (NCBI taxonomy): domain Eukaryota; kingdom Metazoa; phylum Chordata; class Mammalia; order Artiodactyla; family Bovidae; genus Cephalophus; species Cephalophus harveyi. The sequence goes on along the minus strand of SJYT01025299.1, from coordinate 107,995 downwards.
CCTATCTAATTACCTATCTCCAAGATGTGCTCTAGCATTCCAGAGGAATGTGTAGTTGATTACAATACGACCTCTATGGATTTTCTCCCACTGTCAACTTTAAGCAGAATGCCGCACAAAAATTTTGAGCAAATATTGACTCTAGATTGCCTTTGTTTTGAATTATCTATGCAGAAAAATGTGCTCAGTTTGATAGTTTTCTTTTATAGCATAATAATAGCTATATTTATTTATAGTCCATTATTCTGCAAAACAATTTAAACACCAGAGGGTTAAGTATTCAGTCACTTCCAAGGTGTATCTAGGTAATGTAATCTAATAAGGCAACTCAGACATACCCTCCAGCAAGCAGACTGTATGAAACTGTTGACCTAAGGTTAGAAATAATTTCAGAGGCAGTGACTTCCAATTAAATGTAATTCTTATCTTGGTGTAGGTGGAATCAGCATTATAGATGCAATTTTCTTCACTGTAGAAATAAAACTTACCATCAACAAGTAATCAAAAATTCTGAAGCCCCTAATGACCTTTTTTCCTTCTATTCTGGATAACTAGGCTTCAATCTATTATTTACGATATTTTCAATAATATGAAAACATTGCTAATACTGATATCTGTAATCTTAAACCTGACTGATTTATAGAATCAGCATGTTATCTGATATTCAGTAGTGGGGATACTGGAGAAGGAAATGGCAACCCACTCCAGTGTTCTTGCCTGGAGACTTTCAGGGAAGGTGGAGGCTGGTGGGCTGCCGTCTATGGGGTTGCACAGAGTTGGACACGCTTGAAGTGACTTAGCAATAGCAGCAGCAGTGGGGATACTTGTAAGAAAAATGTCCAAAGCTGACCCAGAAATGCTCTGTGAACAATACTACTCACACTGTGATTCTGTAATAGTGACCAGCTGTACCTACTGAACAATCTCATTTGGTTTTTATTACTTCTTATTTTTAACTTTAGCACTAAAGTGCTGAGGCAGCTAAGTAAGCACAGAGACATATTTTGAATACTAATCTCTTAGACAGCAACCACTGCTATATCAAGTACATTGTTTAATGGAAAAAAAAGAAAGTAGAAAGTTTCAAAACTAACTTAATTTAGAATTTACCATTTTTTCCTATGCGATGTAAATTTTCCAGCACATGACTATTCTCTTTATCACTCTAGTAGGGTAAGTGTCATTTGCAGAACTCCTGAGCTGCTAGAGAATACTATTTATAGCAAAAACAACTGCTACTTTAATCATACTGGCACACTTTATAGCTATGCTGTAAAGTATTCTTTATAACTTACACTTATGACAGAAAACCAAATCAAACTAAGCCTTAATGATTGCTGCTCTTCTCTGAAGGTATGAAATGTAAGAATGTAATAATAACTGAAAAGACATTTTCAGGGATTAAAAAAATGAATTTGCTGTTCTACAAGGAAAAGCACTGTTTAAATTTTATCTGAAACAATATATGATTAGAAAATGAGAAGAATAAAATCTCTATCAAGTGTGAGACTTTAAATGCTATATTTCTTAATACTAGCATCTGAAATAGAGTTATATTTTCAATATTTATCTCTCATAGAGAGCAAGGAAAACTAGAATTGACCTTCTAAATATCATCATAAGTTGTTTTCTTGATTCTGCAAGAAAACTTTACTTGAAGCTGGTCACTAGTTAGTTAGTACCTAAACTATTAAAAGAAAATTTAATTCCCAATTTTATTAATTGTAAGTGAACACAAAGAAGTATTCTTGTCTGCATTTTAAAGAAGTGTGTAAATTGCCCAAGATATCGTATAGTTGAAATATCTTCAGTGATTTGATCATTTTCTGTTCAAACTGGTTACGTACATCTGAGTCTATGCTTCAGTTCAGTTGAGTTCAGTCGCTCAGTCATGTCCAGCTGTTTGCGACCCCATGACCCACAGCATGCCAGGCCTCCCTGTCTGTCACCAACTCCCGGAGTTCACCCAATTCATGTCCATTGAGTCAATGATGCCATCCAACCATCTCATCCTCTGTTGTCCCCTTCTCCTCCTGTCCTCATCTTTCCCAGCATCAGTGTCTTTACAAATGAGTCAGCTCTTCACATCAGGGGGCCAAAGTATCCGAGTTGCAGCTTCAACATCAGTCCTTCCAATGAACACCTAAGACTGATCTCCTTTAGGATGGACTGGTTGGATCTCCTTGCAATCCAAGGTACTCTCAAGAGTCTTCTCCAACGCCACAGTTCAAAAGTATCAATTCTTTGGTGCTGAGGTTTTTTAATAAATCCAACTCTCACATCCATACATGGCTACTGAAAAAACCATAGCTCTGACTAGATGACCCTTTGTTGGCAAAGTAATGTCTCTACTTTTTAATATGCTGTCTAGGTTGGTCATAGTGTTCCATCCAAAGAGGGAAGTTTCATGGCTGCAATAACCATCTGCAGTGATTTTGGAGCCCCCCAAAAATAGTCAGCCACTGTTTCCAGTGTTTCCCCATCTATTTGCCATGAAGTGATGGGACCTGATGCCATGGTCTTAGTTTTCTGAATGTTGAGCTTTAGGCCAACTTTTTCACTCTCCACTTTCACTTTCATCAAGAGGCTCTTTAGTTCTTCTTCACTTTCTGCCATGAGGGTGGTGTCATCTGCATATATGAGGTTATTGATATTTCTCCCAGCAATCTTGATTCCAGTTTGTGCTTCTTCTAGCCCAGACTTTCTCATGATGTACTCTGCATATATGTTAAATAAGCAGGGTGAAAATATACAGCCTTGATGTACTACTTTTCCTATTTGGAACCAGTCTGTTGTTCCATGTCCAGTTCTAACTTTTGCTTCCTGACCTGCATATAGGTTTCTCAAGAGGCAGGACAGGTGGTCTGGTATTCCTATCTCTTTCAGAATTTTCCACAGTTTATTGTGATCCACATAGTCAAAGGCTTTGGCATAGTCAATAAAGCAGAAATAGATATTTTTCTTGAACTCTCTTGCCTTTTTGATGATCCAGTGGATGTTGGCAATTTGATCTGGTTCCTCTGCCTTTTCTAAAACCAGCTTGAATATCTGGAAGTTTATGGTTCACGTATTGATTAAGCTTGGCTTGGAGAATTTTGAGCTTTACTTTACTAGTGTGTGAGATGAGTGTAACTGTGTAGTAGTTTGAGCATTGTTTGGCATTGCCTTTCTTTGGGATTGGAGAAGGCAATGGCAACCCACTCCAGTACTCTTGCTTGGAAAATCCCATAGATGGAGGAGCCTGGTAGGCTACAGTCCATGGGGTTCCGAAGAGTTGGACACGACTGAGCGACTTCACTTTCACTTTTCTTTGCGATTGGACTGAAAACTGATCTTTTCTAGTCCTGGGGCCACTGCTGAGTTTTCCAAATTAGTGGCATATTTAGTGCCACACTTTCATAGCATCATCTTTTAGGATTTGGAATAGCTCAATTGGAATTCCTTCACCTCCACTAGCTTTGCTCATAGTGAGGCTTCCTAAGCCCTACTTGACTTCAGGTGAGTGATCACACCATCGTGATTATCTGGGTCATGAAGATATTTTTTGTACAGTTCTTCTGTTTATTCTTGCCACCTCTTCTTAATATCTTCTGCTTCTGTTAGTTCCATACCATTTCTGTCCTTTATTGAGCCCATCTTTGCATGAAATATTCCTTTGGTATCTCTAATTTTCTTAAAGAGATCTTTAGTCTTTCCCATTCTATTGTTTTCCTCCATTTCTTTTCTTTGATCGCTGAGGAAGTCTTTCTTATCTCTCATTGCTATTCTTTGGAATTCTGCATTCAGAGTCTATGGTAATGTCAAATATAAATAAATGGGGACTGAACAATGTCAAAAGGTCTCTTCAACAACTTATGTCATTTTTTGATGAACTAGATGATTAGCTAAAGAAAATGATAAAATTTCTGTCAGGTGTTAGAGGTTGCTTTCTAGCTAATTATTTCACATGAGCAATTATATTGGATGAGTGACACCGAATTCTGTGATCCTTTTTGTTCTATATTTTTATTGAGATAATTTTTAGAATAGCATGTTTTGATATCTACAGTGAGATCTTAAGGTTTTATTTTGATCTATATTTCTGAATGTTGAAATTAGTGTCACATTTAAAATATTTCACTATTATCAAACCATATTGCATTGTATTTGTATTTTATTATCAGACATTTTAGTGTTAAATCTGTATTTCCCATGGGAAATTGTATGCATTTGATGAATTCTTTATATATAGATTATAATATTTTATGTGTGATATAGGTGTAAATATTTAACATCTAAGAGACTGTTTTACTTAAAAGCAAGAACGAACTTTTTGGCCAGAACAATAATTAGTATCTCTGCTCTCATTATTTTTAGTTATCTTGTTCCTGAGTATTGTAAGAAAGATACTAGGAATTTTCAGAAAGTGACTGTCTATTTTGGATTTAAACATAAACAGAAATAATGTTTGAATAAATGTTTACTTTTCTTTTTGTTAATGCTTTAAACTTTTTCCTTTGAACTAACTGTAAACTTACATAAATATTTCAAAAATAGCATAGGGAATGCCAACATACCTCTTACACAGCTTCACCACATGATGCGAAAGGAAGTATAAGCACAAGGGAAACTCATGGAGCATGACTCCATTTCAGAGGCAGACTTAGCCTGAATTTTTGACAATGCACAAGGTCAAAGATACAGAACTTAATTATGCTACATGATTTATGACTTTGAAATAAAATTCTGGAGTAGAATTTTGTCTTTGCTATATTTCAGTATATCTTTTTCATGAAAACAGTTATATTTTTACTCTACTGTTTTAAAAATGAATATCAAGGTGAACAAGTATGACTCTAGTTTAAGAGGTAATGTGGTATTATAGTTGTGGCACTATTATTTCCAGAAGAAAGATGAATTCTCAAACTTCACTCTTCTTCCTTGCTAACGTTTTAGGGCATCCGTAGTTCAGAAAATTCCCAAGACCTACAGAGGCTATATCATTCATTATATGTGCAAGTATGCATTCCATGTTGCAGTAAATGTTTAATGCCTTTTAAAACAGATTTTAACTTGTAGAACACAAGTTAACAAGTGGTTCTGTTAAAATAACTAGAAAACAGGTATTATTTTAATTTGCAGCATTACCAATAACATAATCATCAAGAAACACATAAATTCAAAGAATTTTAACCACATTTTAACCACAGATACTATTAATTTATTTGACAATCTTTTGAACTTCTCCTTTACTTAAAAATAACAGTGAAAAAAAAATAACAGTGAAACTCTTTATCATAGATCTTAGACACTTTGCCATCAGACTCTCTGCTACTTGTATTTCCTACCATGGCATGTCCCTTATATCTTATTCACATGTTGTTTTCCACTTAAGTCTTGAAAGTCCTTGCGTCTGTAATGTGTTGACCACACTGTACTGCTCCCCTCTCTTCTACTGTGAATTTAAATGTTCCTTCTTCTCTACTCCTATATTACTTAAGTCATAAGACAAGAACACTTACCACAGTGTATTATATGTTTTATGATCTGTTTCCTCTGGGAGATAAAGAGAGCCGTCAAGCTAGAGCCATTTAGGTATGTCTGTAACCACAGAGGACAGCACAATTTTTGGAATATGGTGGATGTTTAATATCAATATATTGATTCAATCAATCAATAAGTGAATAGTATTTCATAACTAATTTAAAATATAAGTGATTGTCATGGTACAGCTCTTTCATAAAAACAGCACATTTTAAATATTAACCAGTGAGATGTTAGGCAAAGCTAGATACATGGTTACATGTAAGTATTTGACAGGATATTCCATTATATGGAGGTGTTACCTGAAAGGGTAGCAATTTTTTTTTCTTCATGAAGAGTCATTTGAGTAACTGCACACAACTAGACAAGGTAAATACATAAATGGGAGCAGTGGATATCTTTGTTTATCTCTGATTAATGAATGAAGACAGTGGTCAACAAAATGTGAGTGCTTACTTACAGTTCTATATTCTTTGCAAGTATCAACTCTTCTAATCCTTGCATGCCTTCTGTAGTGAAGATATTATTTTTCTACTTTAAAAGATCCAAAGCTGCAAGATAAAGAGATGAAATAACATGTCAAAGGATACTCAGATAGAAAGTTGTAAAGCTTGGCAGCCAGGAGGAGTCTTGCTTTGAATTCAGGGTTATTACTCCTATATTACACTACTCCCCAGTACTGATAAAAAGCAAGCTATAGAAGGAACAGTGAGTTAAAGTAAAGATGGCATCAGAAAAACTTGTGTAATCATATCCTAACCATCTAAGCAAAAGGATATTTTTGCATTGTTAAATCTACTATATGATTATTCCTAAAGTTTTCTCTATTTGCATTATTTTGACATTTTCTAAATCTTTTCCACTTGTTCCTTTTTTTTTAACTGTGATCCTGTTTTCTTTCTATATTCTCATTTCTTTGAAATGATTGCTCCCCTCCCCCTGAAAATAAGGTCAGTGGATGAACACCATAACAGAAAACTATTAAAGAGAAGGCTGGCATAAATTCTGTAGACTTAATGCAAAAAAAAAAAAAAAAAAGTATTAGGTGGTCATCCCATTTCAAGATGTTTGCCTCTTCACAGCTTAGTGCCATGCTGAGAATTATTTTTTCAATGACTGGAAGATATTTCAACTCTGTATATACCTCCTCAAAAAGTGCTAATTTCCTTGGCAAGTCAAAAATGGAACATCTGCTTATATTGACTCTCGAGTTGGAAAACAATAAGAAAAACTTTTTCTTCTCTTTTTCTGTGCTAGTGATATGATTGTAGTACCCTATTGCATATTAATAACTCTTGAGATACATCCTTGTTTGAATTATAATGGTCATAAATAAAATAAGGCAATATTGAGTTATAAAACAGAATAAACCATATTTGCTAAATACTTTCTTCACCAAATACAAACATACACATATAATAGTAAAATAGATGAAACATTTTAAAAAGAAGTTCTTGTTTATAATTGTCCTTCCCTAGTTACATGACAGCTAATGTGGTATTCATGGTCAAATTTTAACTTTTGAAACCATCTGCTCTATGCAAGATGTCATGCAAATAAAGGCTGTTTTGAAATAAGAAGAGAACAAAAATCTTATTCAGAGAACACTTCCCAGCTGTGTTACCAGTTACTGTGTAATCATCTTTCATTATACATGCTGTATGGGGTATGGAGGATGATTAGAAATGCAAACCTGATGTTCTGAATTTCTATATCTCTTTTAGGGCCAGATCTGCTCAGCAAGGAATTTAGCCTCAGATTCCAGTAGCAGCTTATGAACTATTTTGCTAAGTCACTAATACTGTGTGATCATTCTAATGGTCTACAAATGACCCTAAAGACAAGTTCTAAAATTCTTATAGGACCCTAGACACCAAGACTAAGAAGTTTAAGACTAAGCAAAATCAGAATCATACTATTATCATCTTTGTTCTCTTTCTCTTTTCCTTCCAGTTGACTTTTACTGAATGTGTAATGCAGCACAGCAAACTGTTTAATGTTATAAGTAATTTATTTCCTTATTTTCTCCACACAAAGTCAAGCACTGATACCAGTTTGTGGAGGGGGCAACATTTTAGATACAGTATCCCTTTAACATTATAGGTGTAGTATATGGCTACATAGCATGATGTCTTAAGCAGGTACATATTAATATTTTGTAGCTCATTGTTTGCATTTATCTCACAGATCATACCATACTCAGCAATAAGAACAGACTCATTCTGTGTATAATTGCTTATTTCATTGTGAAAGGTTGTTGTTGAATTATGACGCCAGGATTCTTGGCCCCCGGAGGAGAAGAATTCAATCCAGGGCCAGAGACGAGGCTTGATCGCTCAGAGCTTTTGTGTAACAAAGTTTTATTAAAGTATAAAGGAGATAGAGAAAGCTTCTGACATATGCCACCCTGCCATCTCACCCTCTGTCGTCCCCTTTTCCTCCTGCCCCCAATCCCTCCCAGCATCAGAGTCTTTTCCAATGAGTCAACTCTTCGCATGAGGTGGCCAAAGTACTGGAGTTTCAGCTTTAGCATCATTCCTTCCAAAGAACACCCAGGGCTGATCTCCTTTAGAATGGACTGCTAGTCTTCAGCTGGATGTTATATAGTCATCAGCAGTCTGTTAATGAAAGAAAAGAATGTCTCAAAACTTAGAATGGTACCAGGCCCCTCCCCATAGGATGTATTTTGGGATAATCTTGGCTCCAAATGGTTCATCTTGGGCCCTGAAAGGATTAACTTGAATCTTGAAGAAGGGCAGAGCACCATACAAATAGTGTTATTTACATAGCTTAAGATAAACATTTCTATAAGAAAAAGGCAATGGTTAACTTCAGGTGAAACCAGGTGTCATTATGGCAACACAGAATTTTAAGAGAAACCTCCTTTTAAATTTGTATGGAGAAGGAAAAAATATCACTAGTTTGTTTCCTCCTGCTGCTTAAGAGAGATAAAATGTCTGACACTTGCAGGCTATTTCCTCCGTTTGGAGACCCCTGGCCTTCCTGCCTGTTACCCTCTCAATTGTAGACATCTTGTTTTCAATTTCTCCAGTTATCTCAGTTCAGTTCAGTTCAGTGGCTCAGTCGTGTCTGACTCTTTGCGACCCCATGAATCGCAGCACACCAGGCCTACCTGTCCATCACCATCTCCCAGAGTTCACTCAAACTCACGTCCATCGAGTCAGTGATGCCACCCTGCCATCTCACCCTCTGTCGTCCCCTTTTCCTCCTGCCCCCAATCCCTCCCAGCATCAGAGTCTTTTCCAATGAGTCAACTCTTCGCATGAGGTGGCCAAAGTACTGGAGTTTCAGCTTTAGCATCATTCCTTCCAAAGAACACCCAGGGCTGATCTCCTTTAGAATGGACTGGTTGGATTTCCTTGCAGTCCAAAGGACTCTCAAAAGTCTTCTCCAATACCTGCATAAAAAACAATCCTAAAAGTTAAAAACAGGTTGAAATCCACTGATTTTATTGTATCTCACCATTCTGTGGATAATGAATATGCACAGGATACAGGTAGATGATTTTTCTGATCCATATTGTATAAACTGAGGTCATCTGGTAAGACTTAGCTGATGCCAGGCTGGGCTGGATGATACAAAATGGATGTTCTGACATATCTGGTCTCCTGGTGAAGATACTTGGAGAAATGGGGTCGGTGGGTCCCTTTACCGAGTGGTTTTGGGGCTTCTGCATATGGTACCTCAAGTATGGTAATTGACCCTATTACAAAACAGTTCAAAGCTTCATGATACCAAAGTGGATGCTTCCAGTCCTTTTTGATAGGTATACTTTCAAATTAACACAATATCATTTCCACCGGTTTCTACTGGACAGGTCACAGGTCATGACAGATTTAAGAAGGAAGGAATAAATTTCTTACTTCTCTATAGGAGGACTGTTTAAGAATCTATGGTCTTTTTAGTCTGCCACACTAGTCTTTACTCAAACAACAACAAACTTTAATTATTATCGTATAGATATTGCAGTGATTAGATTGGTAGAATATATTGGTATTTTTGCAAGTGATATACAGATGAGTCAGAAACTGCTGATTTGCATCTATAATCTTGACAAACACTGCCAAATATTTTACAGACACATGTAGAAATATTTACTGTGTTAAGACAGTCTTTGTTTTTCCTAATAGTACTCAATGAAAAAAAAAAGTGTTCTCTACTATTTGAAGAAATAAAGAACATAGGACTAAAAGGTAGGAGTGTTGAGGGATGAAAAGAAAAGTTACAGAAATTGAAAATAATACGGTAAGACAGAAATCTGATATTTGAAAGTCATTCCATTTTTGTTTTTTTGATATCTATTTATTCTCTATTAAAGCACAGAAGTGGATTATATAATCTCTTAGGTCCTTTCTATTGTATGTATGTACAATTATGGGGTTAAACTTTTATAACTCCATAATTGTACATACATACACACACACATATATATTTCAACATAAACGTGTTCCACTGAAGGATAACTTTCAAATACCTTTTTCTAACATTTAAAAGACTTTCATTTTGAGAAAACATGCAAAAACTGAGGGCTGTCAATACTGCAGTGGTTTTTTTAATTCCCATTTTTAATACTTATAATTTAGTTAAGTCTGGCAGTTTACCATTACTGTTTTTGTCAAAAGCTAAGCAATTAGATCTGTTTAGATTTTACATGGTTATCTTTACCAAGGCAGGTACTGAGAGGAACTCTTAATTTTGGAAAAATAGCTTGTCAATATCTTAACATTTGCTTCTTTTACGTTAGAACAAATTTTTAAATTGCTAACTTCAACTAACTACATTTAATGATAACCCAAATAATTTTATCATATCATAAATCAATATGTTCAAAGTAATAGAAAGTTACTTGAATATACATATTACCTAATAATCCCACAAAAGTTATAAATCATGGTTCATAATTCCTATGATAATTGAAGTAACAAAAGTAATTATAGATATCACACAGAAATAAAAATGCTTAGTGGATATATCTCAACTGCTCAAGCTTAAAATTTAAGAAGTTTAAGTGTTAGTCACTCAGTTGTGTCTGACTCTTTGTGACCCTATGGACTGCGATTGAGCTTGCCATGCTCCTCTGTCCATGAAATTTTCCAGGCAAGAATACTGGAGTGGGTTGCCATTTCCTTCTCCAGAGTATCTTCCCAACCCAGGAATCAAATCTGGGTCTCCGCGTTATAGGCACAATCTGTCTGAACCACCAGGGAAACCCCTAAGTCTGAGAAGCTTTTATATTAAAGAAAACTTTAATCAACCTATCACTTTACAAAAGTGATTGTAAAAATGACTCTTATTTCCAAGACCTATTTACAAGTTAAAATGATATTTGTATAAAAAAATATGAATTGGCAAATTATATCTAAAATATAATGAGAAGTTGTAATGGAAAGTTATAAAAATACCAAATCACCCTGTTTGCTGTTTTTGTTGTTTATTTTAAACAGAACCTACATCATGGCACAATTTAGCTTATAATTTGCTACTTTCCTTCAGTTAGATTATCAAAATGAGTTATTGGGGTTGGAGGGAGAGGCAGAGTGGCAAGAAGTCATTGGTTAACTGATAATTAGACTCATGAAATTTATGTGATAAAAATCACCTTTCAAAGTCTGAATTTGGAAACAACATAAACTGTATTAATGATAACATTTTGTAAGATTTTTCTTTTTTTTTGCCTTCTATCTGGTTATTCTTTTTTTTTTTTTTCCCCTCAGATGAAATCTTAATGAGAACCTCTGCAATAGTGTGGTTTATAATTATTTATGGATGCAATTAGAAGGCTTCATATTCTCTGATACTGCTTCAGCCTCTTTCTGTTTTTGTATGTCTTCAATCTTTGTCTTTATAGTCCAACTCTCACATCAATAGATGACTACTGGAAAAACCATAGCTTTGACTAGACGGACTTTTGATGGCAAAGTAATATCGTTGCTTTTTAATATGCTGTCTAGGTTGGTCATAGCTTTTCTTCCAAGGAGCAAGCATTGAAGAACTGATGCTTTTGAACTGTGGTGTTGAAGACTCTTGAGAGTCCCTTGGACAGCAAGGAGATCCAATCAGTTCATCCAAAAGGAAATTAGTCCTGAATATTCACTGGAAGTACTGATGCTCAAGCTGAAACTCCAACACATTGGCCACCTGATGCGAAGAACTGACTCATTGGAAAAGACCCTGATGCTGGGAAAGATTGAAGGCAGGAGGAGAAGGGGACGACAGAAGACGAGATCATTGGATGGCATCACTGACTCGATGGACACGAGTTTGAGTAAGCCCTGGGAGCTGGTGATGGACAGGGATGTCTGGCGTGCTGTGGTCCATGGCATCGCAGAATCAGACAGAACTGAGTGACTGAACTGAATCTTTGTCTGATCCTGTTACTTTTCTCTCCATCATAAACTGTACTTGAATTCTATCAAAGACACCCCTACCTGACCTTCAGCTGTAGTAGTTTGTGGTATACTAACATTCCACCATTTGTCAATCCCCATTAAAAATGCACTTATTTCACTTTTAGGTTGTTAAACACTGTTGCAGAAAGTCAAATCATTATGCTCAGACATTAATTCATATTTTTTAAGTAGAAATATAGTTAACATACAATATTATGTTAGTTTTACATGTACTACATAGTGATTTGACATTTCCATACACTAAGAAATGATTGCCACAATAAACCTAGTAACTATCTGTCCCCATACAAAGTTATTACAGTATTATTGACCGTATTATGTATGTCATGTTACATCACTCTGGTTTATTTATTTTATAACTGGAGATTTGTACTTCTAAATTCTCTTTACTATTTTACCATCCCTACTCCCCTCCCCTTTGGCAGACATCTGTGTGTTCTCTGTATCTGTGTCTCTTTTCATTTTCTTTTGTTTCCTTTGCTTTTAATTTTCCACATGTAAGTAAGATCATACACTATTTGTTTTTCTCTATTTCACTAATATAAGACATATAGATCTATCCACATTGTCACAAATGACACGTTTTTAAATTTTATGGTTGAATATATACAATATCCCATTGTATGTATGTGTATGCACACACACATCTTCTTTGTTGGACACAAGTTGCTTTCATACCCTGGCTACTGTCAATAATGCTCCAATTAACACAGGGGTGCATGAATCTTTTCACATTAGTGTTTTTAGTTCCTTTCAGGTAAATCCTCAGATATGAAAGTGCTGTATCATATGGCAGTTTTCATTTTGTGAGGAACCACCATACAGTTTTCCATACTGGATTTACCAATCTATAATCCCACAGTGCATAAAGGTCCCCTTTTCTCTACATCCTCACCAACACCTGTTACTTGTCTTTTTGATGATAGCCATTCTGAAAGGTATGAAATGACATCTCACTGTGGTTTTAATTCTCTGACGATTAGAAATGTTAAGCATCTTTTCTGTTTGTTGGCCATTCTTATGTCTATTTTGGAAAAATATATATTCACATCCTCTGCCCACTTTTAATTGCTTTCTTTTTTTTTTTTTTTTTGATGAAGAGTTGTATGAGTTTTTTGTATACAGTGAATATCAGGTATGTTGTGTTCAAATATTTCCTCCCATTCAGTAGGTTACCTTTTTTTTTTTTTAAGATAGTTTTGTTCACTGTGCAAAACTTCTTAGTTTTATCTACTCCCATTAGTTTACTTTAACTTTTGTTTCCCTTGTCTGAGGAGACAAATCCAAAAAAGTATTACCAAGACCCATGTCAAGAAGCTTACTGCCTGTGTTTACTTTAAGTTTTATTTTATATTGGAGTATAGTTAATTTATAATGTGTTAGTCTCAGATATATAGCAAATTGATTCTGTTATACATTTATTTATTCTTTTTCAAGTTCTTTTTCCATTTAGGTCATTACAGAATATTGATCAGAGTTCCCTATGATATCCAGCAAATGCTTTTATGGTTTCAGGCCTAATGTTTAAGCTTTAATTCATTTGCTTTTGTTTGTTCTATTGAAGATAGTTGATTTACAATATTATATAAATTTCAGTTAAATGACAGTGATTTGATACTTTTATACATTACAAAATCATAACTACAAAAGGTCTAACTACAATCTCTCACCATGAAGAGTTGTTATAATATTATTGAATATTTCCCTATGCTGTGCATTAAAACACCTGACTTATTTGATACTGGAAGTTTATACCTGTTAATCTCCCTCACCTATTTCTTTACCTCGCCACCCCTTTCTCCTCTGGCAGCAATCAGTCTTGTTTTTTGTACCAGTGAGTCTTATTTATTTTGTTATGTTTGTTTTTATGCTTTGTTTTTTAGATTCTACATAATTTAAATTATAAGGTATTCTGTAACTACTTGTTATTAAGTTGCTAAGTCATATCCAACTCTTTGCAACCCCATGGACTGCAGCATGCCAGGCTTCCCTGTCCCTTACTGTCTCCCAGAGTTTGTTCAAACTCATATTCATTGAGTCAGTGATGCCATCCAACCATCTCGTTCCCTGTCACCCCCTTATCTTCCTGCCCTCAAACTTTCCCAGTATCAAGGTATTTTCCAATGAATTGGCTCTTCACATCAGGTGGCCAAAGTATTAATCAGAGTTTCAGCATCAGTTCTTCCAGTGAATATTCAGGGCTGATTTCCTTTAAGACTGACTGGATTGATCTCCTTACTGTCCAAGGGACTCTCAAGAGACTTCTCCAACATCACAAATCAAAAGCATCAATTTTTCAGCACTCAGCCTTTTTTATCAGTTCAGTTCAGTTGCTTAGTTGTGTCTGACTCTCTGTGACCCCATGCAGCATGCCAGACCTCCCTGGCCATCACCAACTCCCAGAGTTCACCCAAACCCATGTCCACTGAGTCAGGGATGCCATCTAACCATTTCATCCTCTGTTGTCCCTTCTCCTCCTGCCCTCAAACTTTCCCAGCATCAGGGTCTTTCCAAATGAGTCAGCACTTTGCATCAGGTGGCCAAAATATTGGAGTTTCAGCTTCGACATCAGTCCTACCAATGAACACCCAGGACTGATCTCCTTTAGGATGGACTGGTTTGATCTCCTTGCAGTCCAAGGGATTCTCGAGTCTTCTCCAATAGCACAGTTCAAAAACATCAACTCTTTGGTGCTCAGTTTTCTTTATAGTCCAATTCTCACATCCATACATGACTCCTGGGAAAACCATAGCCTTGACTAGATGGACCTTTGCTGACAAAAGTAACGTCTCTGCTTTTTAATATGCTATCTAGGTTGGTCATAAATTCCTTCCAAGGAGTAAGCGTCTTTTAATTTCATGGCTTGCAATCAACACCTACAGTGATCTTGGAGCTCAAAAAAATAAAGTCAGCCATTGTTTCCACTTTTTCTCCATCTATTTGCCATGAAGTGATGAGATCTGATGCCATGATTTTAGTTTTGTAAATGCTGAGCTTTAAGGAAATGCTTTCACTCTCCTCTTTCACTTTCATCAAGAGGCTTTTTAGCTCCTCTTCACTTTTTGCCATAAGGGTGATGTCATCTGCATATCTGAGGTTATTGATATTTCTCCCGGCAGTCTTGATTCCATTTTGTGCTTCTTCTAGCCCAGCATTTCTCATGATGTACTCTGCATAGAAGTTAAATAAGCAGGGTGACAATATACAGCCTTGATGTACTCCTTTTCCTATTTGGAACCAGTCTGTTGTTCCATGTCCAGTTCTAACTGTTGCTTCCTGACCTGCATACAAATTTCTCAAGAGGCAGGTAAGGTGGTCTGGTATTCCCATCTCCTTCAGTATTTTCCACAGTTTATTGTGATCCACATTGTCGAAGATTTGGCATAGTCAATAAAGCAGAAATAGATGTTTTTTTCTGGAACTCTCTTGCTTTTTTGATGATCCAGCGGATGTTGGCAATTTGATCTCTGGTTCCTCTGCCATTTCTTAACCAGTTTGAGCATCTGGGAGTTCATGGTTCACGTATTGCTGAAGTCTGGTTTGGAGAATTTTGAGCATTACTTTACTAGCATGTGAGATGAGTAGGCATAGGCTTATTTCTGGACTTTCTATTCTGTTCCATTGATCTATGTTTATGTTTTTGTGACAGTACCATAATTTTTTGACTATCATAGAATGTAGTATATATAGTTTGATATCAGAGAGCATAATACCTCCACCTTTTTTTTTTCTTTTTTTTTTGATACCGTTTTGGATATTTGAGGGCTTTATGATTATTTACAAACTTTATTTTTTCTAGTTCTATGAAAGATACCATTGGTACTTTGAAATGGATACATTGAGTCTATAAGTTACTATGGTCATCTTTAACATTATTAATTATTTCAATCTATGTGCACATATTTTCCATTTATTTCTGTCATTCTCAATTTCTTTCTTTTTTTTTAATTTTATTTTTACTTTATTTTATTTTTAAATATCGTATTGGTTTTGCCATACATTGACATGAATCCACCACAAGTGTATACGAGCTCCCAATCCTGAATCCCCCTCCCACCTCCCACCCCATATCCTCTCTCTGGATCATCCCCGTGCACCAGCCCCAAGCATCCTGTATCCTGTATCGAACATAGGCTGGTGCTTCGTTCTTACATGATAGTATACATGTTTCAATGCCATTCTCCCAAATCATCCCNATTTTTACTTTATTTTATTTTTAAATATCGTATTGGTTTTGCCATACATTGACATGAATCCACCACAAGTGTATACGAGCTCCCAATCCTGAATCCCCCTCCCACCTCCCACCCCATATCCTCTCTCTGGATCATCCCCGTGCACCAGCCCCAAGCATCCTGTATCCTGTATCAATCATAGGCTGGTGCTTCATTTCTTACATGATAGTATACATGTTTCAATGCCATTGTCCCAAATCATCCCACCCTCTCCCTGTCCCACAGAGTCCAAATGTCCATTCTATACATCTGTGTCTCTTTTGCTGTCTCGCATACAGGGTCATCATTGCCATCTTTCTAAATTCCATATATATGTGTCAGTATACTGTATTGGTGTTTTTCTTTCTGGCTTACTTCACTCTGTATAGTAGGTTCCAGTTTCATCCATCTCATTAGAACTGATTCAAATGAATTCTTTTTAATGGCTGAGTAATACTCCATTGTGTATATGTACCACCGCTTTCTTATCCATTCATCTGCTGATGGACATCTAGGTTGTTTCCATGTCCTGGCTATTATAAACAGTGCTGCAATGAACACTGGGGTACATGTGTCTCTTTCAATTCTGGTTTCCTCAGTGTGTATGCCCAGCAGTGGGATTGCTGGGTCATAAGGCAGTTCTATTTCCAGTTTTTTTAAGGAATCTCTACACTGTTCTCCATAGTGGCTGTACTAGTTTTCATTCCCACCAACAGTGTAAGAGGGTTCCCTTTTCTCTACACCCTCTCCAGCATTTATTGCTTGTAGACTTTTGGATCGCAGCCATTCTGACTGGTGTGAAATGGTACCTCATTGTGGTCTTGATTTGCATTTCTCTGATAATGAGTGATGTTGAGCATCTTTTCATGTGTTTGTTAACCATCTGTATGTCTTTTTTGGAGAAATGTCTGTTTAGTTCTTTGGCCAATTTCTTTCAACAGTATCTCACATTTTTCAGAGAAAAGAGCTTTACCTCCTTATTTAAATTTATATATTTAAATAGTTTTTTAAGATATTTCATTCTATTAATGATATTATAAGTACAATTTAAAAAATTTATCTTCTGTTAGTATATAGAAATGTAATATATTTATGTTTATTAATTTTTATCTCACTAAATCATTTATCCTAATAACTTTTAATAGTATAATATCACCTACAAACAGAGACAGTTTTATTTATTTTCTAATTTGGATTTCTTTTATTTCTCTTTCTTTTCTCATTGCTCTGGCTAGGACTTCCAATACTATATTTAATATAAATGGCAAGAGAACATCCTTGGCTTGTTTTTTACCTTAGAGGCGATGCTTTCAACTTTTCATGGTTGAGTTATGATGCTGGATGTACCTTTGTCATATATGGCCTTTATTATGTTGAGGTAAGATCCCCAATATCCACCATGTTGAGAGCTCTTATCATAAATGAATGGTAAAATGTGTCAAAATATTTTTCTGCATCTATTGAGAGAATCATAACATTTTTGCTTTTTAATTTGTTAATGGGGTGTTTTACATTGATTTGCAGATATTGAAGCATCCTTGCATCCTTGGTGTAAGTCCACTTGATCATAATATATAATCATTTTAATGCATTATTGAATTTGATTTGCTAACATTTTGTTGAGGATTTTTGCATCTAAGTTCATCAGTGATATTGGCCTGTAATTTTCTTTTTTTGTGGTGGTATATCTGTTTTCATATTAGGGTGATGCCGGCCTCATAGAATGAGTTGAAAGCACTCTTTAGTTTGAAAAGTATAGTTGTTAACTCTTCTTTAAAATTTTATGAAATTCACTTGTAATTTTGGCGTGCCCATAGAGGAAGGTAATTTCAAGGTTTTCAAACTCTGTCATCTTGGCCATTTCTATTGTTTTCTTAAGGATTTAATGTGATTTTTAAAAACACTGATATACACCATCCTCCCACCTTAATGGGTGGCCATTCTTTCAGAGATTCTCTATTTTAGTTTCCATTGCAGTGGTTGGTCATTTTTTTTTATCAGAATTTATTCCTGAAAACTTTTTAAAGTAATGATAGCATAATCATCAATTGGATGCTCATTTTATATGCAGAGAATAAATATCTTACATACATGTCTTTGCATTTACTTTAAATAAATAAAACAGATTGCTTCTTTCAATATTATTTTCTTAGGTGAGGAAATTCAAGAGAAGCTAAGAGACTCAGTCAAGCTTATATCCTTAGTGAGACAGAGAAAAGGTAAAACTGTGCCCTTTGCTAGCCATTTTTTCATTCATTTATTCAAAATGCCATATATTGCTTGTCTCAGATGTGCCTCTGTATTAAATATCCAAGCATCTAGACAAATACTCTCCCTTGCCCAGTGGAACTGACAATCAAAAAAGAAGACGTTGGCTAACTGATGGCCATTTTACACAGAAGTAACAAGGAAAAGTACACACTATGCAAAACTGGAGTGGGGTTAGGGACAGAAAACTTCTATAAAATAACAGTTATAAACATTTAAGCTGAGATCTGAGAAATGAATAGGATTTAGCTACACAAAGTATATTTATGGGAGACAAGATGCACTGAAAATGTCAAAATGAAATTGTCCAAAATGAAACATGTTGTTTCACAAACTGAAACAAGCGTGATTGTCTGTGACACAGAGAAGCTGGAGAAAGGTTATTTTCTTTCTTTTCAAAGTCTCTTTAAATGGTTGTTAGTACATACTTGTTTGTGGTATTTTAAAGGATAAATATAATTTTTCATAAAATTGAAAGTGAAAAAAATAGCAAAAATAAAATAAAACATAAATCTTATTCTAACATCCAGCGATAATCAGTTAGTGTTTTAATGTTTGCCTTTTCAGATATCTGCTCTATATAGAAATGTGTATATTTTACAGGAAAAAATATGAATCTTAAAAAAGCTCGAAGCAGTATAATGGTTATTAATGTAATATGTGCAATTATTTTATATGTCCATAAATTTTAACATTCAATAATACATGAACAATGTAGAACCGATATGTGGATGTGCAGATTGAATAAATAGACTAAATATTTTGAAAATGTTGTTATTATGAGTGCACATCACAGTCTAAACAATAGGTAAATTATTTAAAAATTACTTTAAAA
>SJYT01025299.1:64607-88433 GCA_006410635.1 Cephalophus harveyi | reverse complement strand
CTCTTTCTCTCGTGTATCAGATTTCCAAAATTATAAATGATTTTGTATATACCTATTTTCAGAAACCTGAAGTAAGATAAATGTATGCAATCGATGTGGGCTTTCAAATGAGAATATTTGTGAAATAAACATGTTTGATGACCATTAAAAATTACAAATAAACCATACTTCATGGAATTTAGCAATATCATAAATGTTCAAGGAAAAACTACAAACATATTTGCAACACATGTAAGTGATTAATATATAAACAGCTTTATAAAATAACAGGGAAATTTATAGCAATCAACTAGAATATCTGATAAAATTCATAAGCAAAATCAAATTAAAACATATACCTGAAACTCTTTCATTGTGCCCTATGGAACACAATCAATCATAGGTTAAAAAAAGAGAGACATCTTCCACTCTTCTATGATGTTATGTACCTATTTCTTCCATCTGAGCTCTTGCTCACTTCTGATAATGTTACTTCTCTTACAGCTCCCTTAAGGGATAGCTCTTCTTTCTTACTCCCCTGAAGCAATTAATTCCTAAAAATGGAACAGGTGCCCTCCTTGTTTTTCATGGATATATCTAGGGCATTCTCCTTTCCTTTTCTTTAAATTTAATGAAGGTAACTTTAAATTTTTAAAAAAAATTTATACTGGAATCTAGTTGATTAACAATGTTTTATTAGTTTCAGGCGTACAGCAGAGTGATTCAGTTATTCACTGAATCACTGAATGTGTATATTCAGTCATACACATTCATATATCTATTGTTCAAATTCTTTTTCCTGTCACGTTATTAGAATATTGAGGAGACTCCCATGTGCTATACAGTAGGTCCTTTTTGATTATATGTTTTAAATATAGCAGTGTGTACATGTCAGTCTCAAACTCCTAATCTCTCACCTCAGCCTTTACCCTGGTTACCATAAATTCATTATCTAAATCTGGTTCTATTTTCTAAGAAAGTTTCTATTCTTTTTTAAATTTAGATACCTTGTATAAATGATATCTTTTTCTATCTGACTTACTTCACTTAGTGTAATAATCTCCAGGTTCATTCATCTTGGTGCAAATGGCATTATTTTATTCTTTTTAATTGCTGAGTAGTATTCCATTGTATATAAATACCAGATTTTCTTTATCCATTTAACTGTCAATGGATATTTAGGGTGCTTCCTTGACTTGACTATTGTAAAGAGTGCTGCAGTGAACACTGGAGTGTATGTATCCTTTCAAACCACGTTCACCTTCAGATATATGTCCAGGAGTGGGAATGCTGGATCATATGATAGCTCTATTTTTAGTTTCTTAAGGAACTTACATAGTCTCCATGCTCTTCTTCATAGTGAATGTACCAATTTACATTACCACCAACAGGATAGAAGGGTTTCCTTTTCTTCATACCTTCTCCAGCATTTACTGTTTGTACATTTTTTGATGATAACTTCTGACTGATGTGAGGAGCAATGTCTATTTATATTTCTTCTTAGGAGAAATTTCTATTTAGATCTTTTAACCATTTTTAATTTTTTATTTTTTGATATTGAGTTTCATGAGCTGTTTGTAAATGTTGGAGACTAATCCCTTATTGGTCACATTATTTGCAAATATTTTCTCCCATTCTGTGGGTTGCTTTTTATTTTGTTTATGATTTTGAATTTCATTATCTGTACAAGAGCTTTTGAATTTAATTAGATTCCATTTTGTTTGCTTTTACTTCAATTACTTTAGGAGACAGATCAAAAAAAATATTGCTACAATTTATGTCAAAGAATGTTCTGGCTATACATTTTGGTCTTTAATCCATTTTGAGTTAATTTTTCTGCATGGTGTTAGTATTATAATTTCATTTTTAAATTTTTATTGGATAATAATAAATTTGCAATGTTTTGTTGATTTCAAGTGTAGAGCAAAGTAGATCAGTTTATGTGCATATATATAAATATATACATATATACACACACACACGTGCACACAATAATCTACTCCATTTTAGATTCTTTTCTTATATAGGCCATTGCGGAGTATTCAGTAACACTCTCTGTTCTATATGGTAGGTACTTATTAGTTATCTATTTTACATATAGTAGTGTGTATATGTCAATCTCAATTTTCCAATTTATCCCTCCCCTGCTTCAGTTAGGGCTTCCCTGGTGGCACAGACAATAAAGAATCTGTCTGCAATGTAGGAGACCTGGATTTGATCTCTGAGTGGGAAGATCCCCTGGAGAAAGGAATGGCTACCCACTCCAGTATTCTTGCCTGGGGAATTACATGGACAGAGATACGAACCATGGGGTCTCAAAGAATTGAACACAACTGAGCAACTGATACTTACTTTCTGCTTAACTTTTTATATCTGTAACTATTTCTGTTTTGCACCCCTTTTTTAGAGCCCACATATAAGTGATATCATATCTTTTTGACTTACTTCATTTAAAAGAATAATCTCCAGGTCCATCCATGTTGCTGCAAATGGCATTATTTTGTTATTTTTTATGTCTAATATTTCACTGTATATAGGTACCACATCTTTGTCCATTTCTCTGTTAATGAACATATATTTCTGTATCCTGGCTATTGTAAATAGTGCTGCAATGAACATTGGAGTGAATATATATTTTCAAATTATGTTTTTTTATTTTTTATTTTTCTGGATATATGCCCAAGAGTTCAATTGCTGGATCATAAGGTAGGTCTATCTTTTAGTTTCTTAAGGAACCCCTATACTGTTCTCTATAGTAGCTATACTAGTTTACATTCCTACTAACAATGTAGGCAGGTTCCCTTTTCTTTACATCTTCTCCAGCATTTTTTTATTTATAGATTTATTGATGATGGCCCCTATGACCTTACTGGTCTGAGGTGATCCCTCTTAGAGGGCACATGCCAATGAGCCCCGGCTGGATCTGCCACCATCAGTGAGCCATAGCTACCCTCCAAAATTAGCAGGACACCTTCCAACACTAGCTGGCAAGTCTGACCCATTCTCTTATGAGGTCAAAGCTTTTTATTCCCTGGGTCCTGGTGTGCAGGACACCCTGTGTGCACCCTCCAAGAGTTGCATTCCATTTCTCCCAGTCTGTGGAATTCCTGTGGTCAAACCTCATTGACCTTCAAAGCCAGACTCTTTGGGGCCTCCTTCTCCCATTGCCCGGTACCCAGGCTGGGGACCCTGACATAGGACTCAGAACTCTGTCTCCTGGGAGAGAAATTCTGTGGTACAATTGCTCTCCTATTTGGGAGTCACCCACCTGGCAGTTATGGGACTTTTATCACAGTTGTGTCCTTCCTATTGTTTGGCCGTGGCTTCTTCTTTGTCTTGGATGTAGGGTATCTTTTTTTGGTAGGGACTATCCCATGGACAGAGGAGCCTGGTAGGCTGCAGTCCACGGGGTCGCACAGAGTCGGACACGACTGAAACGACTTAGCAGCAGTAGCAGTAGCAGTAGCAGAATTTGTCTAGTCAAGGCTATTGTTTTTCCAGTGGTCATGATGGATGTGAGAGTTGGACTGTGAAGAAAGCTGAACACTGAAGAACTGATGCTTTTGAACTGTGGTGTTGGAGAAGACTCTTGAGAGTCCCTTGGACTGCAAAGAAATCCAACCAGTCCATTCTAAAGGAGATCAGTCCTGGGTGTTCTTTGAAGGAATGATGCTAAAGCTGAAGCTCCAGTACTTTGGTCACCTCATGTGAAGAGTTGACTCATTGGAAAAGACTCGGATGCTAAGGGGGTAGATTGGAGGCAGGAGCAGAAGGGGATGACAGAGGATGAGATGGCTGGATGGCATCACCAACTTGATGGACATGAGTTTGAGTGGACTCCAGGAGATGGTGATGGACAGGGAGGCCTGGTGTGCTGCCATTCATGGGGTCGAAAAGAGCTGGACACGACTGAGTGACTGAACTGACCTGAACTGAATTGAGAATTTGTTGGGTGACTGTTTATTAGTTAATTGTGATTTTGGTAATTTTATAAGAAGGAGTCATCATGTTTTTTTTCTGTCATCTTGTCTCTTACCCCAAAGTAAGTATGTATTGTCTCCCCTTGTCATCACCCATTCCTCCATGGAGCCCTCCCTTTCTGGATCTCCTGTACTAATATGGGAGATTATAACAAACATAAAAATGACCCCTATTTCACTCATTTTCTTGATCTTCTCACCTGTAATAATTTTGTTTAGCATCTTTTGTAGCTATTTTGTGAATGTCATTACAATTTAAATATTTTTCCAATCACCAGTCCTTTTTTCCAACTCATTGGAAAAAAAAAAAAGAATTTTGTGTGTGTGTGTGTGTGTGTGTGTTTTCATGTCCCACCTTTTTAACTGCATTTGATGCTACACCATCCTTCAAACTTCTTTCTTCTTTACTTTCCTATCATAATTCCCAGGATGAATCATGATGTCTACTTACCTTCCTTTTACTTCATTATACTCTCATAAACAAACTGCAAACTTCTGTGTTCTGCAGGCCTATAAAGTTACTCCTGGAAAAATATGAGTTTGAACTGCTGGGTTGACTTAGTTGTAGACTTTTTCAATAGTAAATATTACAATACTGCATGATCCACAGTTGAGAATCTGCAGAAACTCACATATGAAGGATCTGCATATAGAGAGTCCTGACTATAAATCATACTTAGGTTTTTGTTTGTGTGAAGGATTAGCACCTATAACCATCATGTTGTTCAAGGGTAAACTGTATTCTGTTGTTAAATATAACTAGAAAAACTACAGTCAAGCTTACTAATCTTACTTTATATTCTTTGCAAAATCACCAAATTAAAATAGTCTTTAATTCTGCTGCCAAACAAAACCATATTCTCCCATTCTCTAAGACAAAACTTTCATATATAGTGCTTTAATTATACTATATCTCCTATTAATCTTCACTCTCACATGATGATCTCAATTCTTATTTAACAATGAACTAAAGCTATATAAGAAGACAAATTCTACAAGCTTTCACTGCTATGTCCTTCATCTGTGATTATATGTCCTACATTTTTCTCCTCTATACACAGACCAGCATTCAGGGTTCATACCTTTAACTGTGAAATACATTTCATCCACTCTTCCTTTCTCAGGGATATTGTTCCACCACTTCTCTTGCTCTATTTCTCTGTAATCAACATGAGGACAGATTTTTAAGTCTGTTTACTTTTGATGCCCCGGAGCCTATAATGGTCCTGGGAACATAGAAGGTACTCAGTTACAAGTAAATTAAAGATAAAATGAATGAAGATGTAATTTTTACCAGTCAAATTTAATATTTTAATATGTAATACAATTTAATCCTCAAGGGTGGAAGAAATGAAATGATTTGTCACTTTCATAGTAGATAAACATATGAGTCAAACATTCTGAAAACAGAATCATAGATTCATAGAATTAAAACCTTAATATGACAATCTTACTGTTCGAAGCCCCTCTATAAATAAGACAAGTATTAATAAGCAATAAAATCTCTTTATTCAGTGGCAATTTGAGTTAAAAATAAAGAAAATCAGAGCAGATATTTAGATAAATTATGGTGAGTCTACATGTTTAGAAAATTACGTATTATTGTGACCACATCAATAAAAAACTTCTATTTACTCTGGAAAATGTTTGTTTGATATATGACTAACAGGTGTGCCAGTGAAGGTGTAACTCTGCCCATAGCTTCTTTGTATAAGATCACTCCTATTGTCCTCATATGAGAGATTTGGCCAAAGAGTTTGAAGATTCCATATTATTAAGAAATAATAAGTTAAATACCACTGTAAGTTGAATTAAGTTGAATACCACTCTACATCTCTCTCCGCAATATTAATCTCTCACAGAGTCATGTCTAATTCAATCCAGGAAAGGTATCTGGTTGATAACCTGTGTGACAATCACCTACTGATAGAGGCAGCCTGAGGTCTTTGTGAAGAAAAAAGTCACTCGTTTTCTTTTTTTTTTTAGAGAACATACACGGAAGGTAATACCTGATGTTAAAACTGTTTATGAAAAAAAAAAAAAAAAAGGCTTGTGTTTGTAATAATCATGCTGCTTATTCACAGTCATATATATTTGACTGAAAAATATCATTGATGTGTGTGTATATATACACACACACACATATACATACATGAAAGAGTGCAAGCTGCCAAACCGAAAATAATGTTATTTTCTTACCTGTGAAATCAAAGCTGCAGCATCTGCTATTTTCACCTGCAGATGAGAATCCTGCAGTTTATACTTCATGGTTAACAAGACTGAATACTTTGAAACATACTTCTGGAGCCACCCAACCTGTAAATTAAATACATTAGCAATGCAATTATTGCTGTTTGCTCTTTTCACAAGTGTAAATCACATATAAAACAGTAGCAGTGCTGAACCACAGAAACTATATATTTTACTGTTAGTGCCTGAAACTTTACAATGTAAACCAGTGTTCTAAAGCTGCAAATAGGTTATATGGCTGCTGCTCTGAAGATTTACCTCAGTCTAGGAAAGAAAATCTGACTAGCAAGCAATGATATTTTATGGAAACTCTTTCTTGTTTTCTTCTCTTGTATTCTGCATACCTTTAAGAGAATGGCATATATTTTCTATAATTTAAAATCTTACATACATTTTAAATAAAATTTTTTGAAACTAAACAAAAAGCATAATAGTAGTTTATAGATGCATTGTGCTTAGTGCAGAAAATATTAAAATGACAAAATATCTAAGATAAAAAGCAAGCATATTTTTCATACAACCACCAAAAGTTGAGAACTTTAACATGTTGACAACTTTTTAAATTCAAGGTTTCTTTTCCTCAGGATTTTCCTAAATAATTATTCACATTGAAGGTTCATATTTTCTTTCACTTCCTCTCTCTCACCCTGTCTTTATCAC
The DNA here is from genome assembly GCA_006410635.1 of Cephalophus harveyi. Taxonomy (NCBI): domain Eukaryota; kingdom Metazoa; phylum Chordata; class Mammalia; order Artiodactyla; family Bovidae; genus Cephalophus; species Cephalophus harveyi. Next base: position 81,564 of record SJYT01025299.1, on the reverse strand, counting down.
TAACCTTCAGTTCAGTTCAGTCACACAGTTGTATCCGACTATTAGCAACCCCATGGACTGCACCACACTAGGCTTCCCTGCCTATCACCAACTCCCAGAGCTTACTCAAACTCATGTCCACTGAGTCAGTGATGCACTCCAACCATCTCATACTCTGTTGTCCCCTACTCCTCCTGCCTTCAATCTTTCCTAGCATCTGAGTCTTTTCTAGTGAGTCAGTTCTTCACATCAGGTGGTCAAAGTATTGGAGTTTCAACTTCAGCATCAGTCCTTCCAGTGAATATTCAGGACTGATTTCCTTTAGGATAGACTGGTTGGATCTCCTTGCAGTCCAAGGGACTCTCAAGAGTCTTCTCCAACACTACAGTTCAAAAGCATTATCTTCGGCACTCAGCTTTCTTTACAGTCCAGTTCTCACATTCATACATGACTATTGGAAAAACCACAGTAGACTAGATACTTGACTAGATGAACCTTTGCTAGCAAAGCAATGTTTCTGCTTTTTAATATGCTGTCTAGTTTGATCATAGCTTTCCTTCCAAGGTGCAAGCATCTTTTAATTTCATGGTGCAGTCACCATCTGCAGTGATTTTGAAGTCTACAATAATAAAGTCCCTCACTGTTTCCATTCTTTCCCCATCTATTTGCAATGAACTGATGGGATGGGATCCATGATCTTAGTTTTCTGAATGTTGAGTTTTAAGCCAACTTTTTCACTCTTTCATCAAGAGGCTCTTTACTTCTTTTGCTTTCTGCCATAAGGGTAGTGTCATCTGCATATCTGAGGTTATTAACTTTAACAGACCCTTCATTTCAGTTCAGTTCAGTCGCTCAGTCGTGTCTGACTCTTTGCAATCCCATGAATTGCAGCACGCCAGGCCTCCCTGTTCATCACCATCTCTCGGAGTTCACTCAGACTCACATCCATCGAGTCCATGATGCCATCCAGCAATCTCATCCTCTGTCATCCTCTTCTCCTCCTGCCTCCAATCCCTCCCAGCATCAGAGTCTTTTCCAATGAGTCAACTCTTTGCATGAGGTGGCCAAAGTACTGGAGTTTCAGCTTTAGCATCATTCCTTCCAAAGAAATCCCAGGGCTGATCTCCTTCAGAAAGGACTGGTTGGATCTCCTTGCAGTCCAAGATTCATACTGTTCATGGGGTTCTCAAGGCAAGAATACTGAAGTGGCTTGCCATTCCCTTCTCCAGTGGACCAAGTTCTGTCAGCCCTCTCCACCATGACCCGCCTGCCTTGGGTTGCCCTGCAGGCATGGCTTGGTTTCATTGAGTTAGACAAGGCTGTGGTCCTAGTGTGATTAGATTGACTAGTTTTCTGTGCGTATGGTTTCAGTATATCTGCCCTCTGATGCCCTCTTGCAACACCTATCATCTTACTTGGGTTTCTCTTACCTTGGGTGTGGGGTATCTCTTCACGGCTGCTTCAGCAAAGCACAGCCGCTGCTCCTTACCTTGGACGAGGGGTATCTCCTTACCGCCACCCTTCCTGACCTTCAACGTGGGATAGATCCTCTAGGCCCTCCTGCACCTGTGCAGCCACCATTCCTCGGGTTACTCCTCCCAACCACCGGCCCTGGCCTTGGGCGTGGGTGGCTCCTCCCAGCTGCCACCCCTGGCCTCGGGCTCAGGCTCGGGGTGGCTCCTCAGGGTCACCGCCCCTGGCCTCGGGCGCGAGGTGGCTCCTCCCAGCTGCCGCCCCTGGCCTCGGGCTCGTGGTGGCTCCCTGGGGTCACCGCCACTGGCCTCAAGCTCGAGGTGGCTTCTCCCGACTGCCCCTGACCTCGGACGTGGGGTGTCTCCCCCCAGCTGCCACTGGCCTCGGATGCGGGGCAGCTCCTCCCGGCCGCCGCCCTGACCTCGGACGCTGGGTGTCCTCTCCCGGCCGCCACTGACCTCGGATGCGGGGTAGCTCCTCTCGGTCGCCGCCCTGACCTCAGCACAGGGTAGCTCCTCTCAGCCGTTCCTGCACCATCACAGCCTGGCACTCTAGGCTGCTGCCCCCAACCTCGGACATGGGGCAGCTCCTCCTGGCCCGCGTAGTGCTCCTGCCCGCTTACTCAGTTCAATTCCGTTGCTCAGTCATGTCCGACTCTTTGTGACCCATGAACCACAGCATGCCAGGCCTCTCTGTCCATTACCAACTCCCAGAGTCTATCCAAATCCATGTCCATTGAGTTGCTGATGCCGTCCAACCATCTCATCCTCTGTTGTCCCCTTCTCCTTCTGTCTTCAGCCTTTTCAGTATCAGGGTCTTTTCAAATGAGTCAGCTCTTCGCATCAGGTGGCCAAAGTATTGGAGTTTCAGCTTCAATATCAGTCCTTCCAATGAACATCCAGGACTGATCTCCTTTATCTTTTCAAAATAAATAATCCTGCTCTGATTTTTTAAATTAGGTAAAAATAAATTTGATAATTTATATTTTTATAACTCCAGAAGGGAATGGCAACCCACTCCATTATTCTTGCCTGGAGAATTCCATAGACAGAGGTGCCTAGTGGGCTACAGTCCATTGGGTTGCAGAATCAGACATGACTGACAAACACTTCAACTTCAGGACTGAATAATTATTGTATCTTTGATACTGATTATTTTATAAAGCATTGATTATCTTAATACTATTTTCAATATATTAGCTTAGTTTTCTAAATCATTGCCTGAATTAAATTTTACAAAATTAAAATAAATTAGCATTTCTTAAATTTAGAATTCAGATAATGATTCTCAGACCTCCTAGCTGCAGACAGTATCTGGTAGGGTAGATAACACTTAACATGCCAGATGTTAAGGGCCCATCCATAGATTCTGATTTAGTTGCTTTGTATAAGCTGAAAAACAGATTTTTTTTTTTTAATGCTCCCTGTGTGGTTCTAATACACACTCAGAACTGAAGACTATTCAATTTAAGTTAACAGATTTAAATTAGAATATAGACAAAATGATTTGGGCAGTTAAGTCTGAAACTATAAACAGGTCATCACTACAATTTTTCATTTGCTTTCCAATCCATGGTTTATTTAATAGATTGATTTTTTAGTTTTCCAATTTTATTACTTTATAAATTTAATCTAAATAAAACATGATTGATGTTAATTATAGAGTTCTATGAAAATACGCAAAAGTATTCATAGTCTCTGTGTGCAGGTAACAGTTTTAGGTTCTTGTAACTCATTTTGCAAACTGCCTTTTATTTTCAGGATTTCACGTGATATATGGAGAAGGCAATGGCACCCCACTCCAGTACTCTTGCCTGGAAAATCCCATGGATGGAGGAGCCTGGAAGGCTGCAGTCCATGGGGTCGCTAAGAGTTGGACACGACTGAGCGACTTCACTTTCACTTTTCACTTTCATGCATTGGAGAAGGAAATGGCAACCCACTCCAGTGTTCTTGCTTGGAGAATCCCAGGGACGGGGGAGCCTGGTGGGCTGCTGTCTGTGGGGTCACACAGAGTAGGACATGACTGAAGTGACTTAGCAGCAGCAGCAGTAACAGCATGTGGTATATGCCAAGTGCCCCAAACAGTCCTACATCTCTTTTCTTTACCCCAGTTTATTATAAGCCTGTTCTATGGACTAGACATAAAAAGGAGAAAATCAGTGACCAACAAAAAGCTCAGCACTCATTCAATAGACCAGTTATTCTTTTCCATGGCTGGGAATTAACGGGGGAGCCTGGTGGGCTGCTGTCTGTGGGGTCACACAGAGTAGGACATGACTGAAGTGACTTAGCAGCAGCAGCAGTAACAGCATGTGGTATATGCCAAGTGCCCCAAACAGTCCTACATCTCTTTTCTTTACCCCAGTTTATTATAAGCCTGTTCTATGGACTAGACATAAAAAGGAGAAAATCAGTGACCAACAAAAAGCTCAGCACTCATTCAATAGACCAGTTATTCTTTTCCATGGCTGGGAATTAAATTCAACTTTTAACAGAAAACCAATCTCAGGACTATTGAATTGGAGGATCTGGATAAGTGGATCTGGGTTAAGATCCAGCTTTCTTTATATATTTTTTTCATATTATGAAAGCTTCAATAGTGATTCTGGTGTGTATCCAATGAAAAGAGCCATGATTTTTAATAAATAATAGTAATGATTTATTACTATAAAAGAATTCAAATTATAAGCCTGTATTACAGTAAGTAGACATCAGAGGCAAGATCAAAAACCTTCATTTGTTATTTGTACAGTGTATAAAATGGGTCTCTTTCACTTGAAAAAGCATGAGAATCCATAATTTTTATATTTTGAGTCTGACAATAGCTTTCTAAACCAGGTATTTACCAAGATTTGTCAAAAGTCATGATAATTGGCAATTTGTCCTGATTTTCTCTTTATTAGTAATTGTTTTATATTTACGTAGCTTTGTTTCTGAGATTTTTTTTTTAGGTATCAAGTATTTTAGTTGAAGAGTTTCTATCATTGGACATTATTCATTTATTATTTTTGGTTGTACGTTATATCTCAGACATTTCTTTAGCCTCAAAAGTGGAACCACAGAAGACGCTAGGTAGCAAAACAATCTCAATAAAAACAAAGCTACAGGAATCATGTTCCCTGATTTCACACTCTATTACAAATAGTAGTAATTAATACAGAATGGTATTAACAAGAAAATACATAGATGGATGAAATAGACTAGAAAGCCCCAAAATAAAGCCATGTGTATATATGGTCAACTAATTTACAACAAAGGATCCAGGAATATATAATGGGGAAAGCATAGTCTCTTTCATAAATATTGCTGGGAAAAGTGAACAAACACATGCAAAAGAATGAAAGTGGACCACCCTCTAACACCAGAAACAAAATTAACTCAAAATGTATATAAGACTTCAAACCATAAAACCAACAGAAAAAAAAACGTAAGCAGTAACACCATAAGCCTGATGATATTTTTTTTTTTTTTTTTTTTGGATATGAGACCACAAGCAAAGGAAACGAAGCAAAATATACAAGTGAGACTACAACAAACTAAAAACGTACAAAGAAAACCATCAACAAAATAAAAATACCTACCAAATGGGATAAAGTATCTGCAATTATATATCTAAAAAGTCCTAACATAAAAAAAATATATAATTACTTCATACACCTCAATATAAAATAATAATACAATTAAAAAATCAGCAGAGGATCTAAAGAGATATTTTCCCAAACATACAAAGATGGCAAAAGAACATGAAGTGGTGCTCAGCATCATTAATCACCATGGAAATACGAATCAAAAACACACTAAGGTGTGTCACCTATTATTAAAAAGAAAAAAATAACAAATGTTGGTGAGAATGTGAAGGGAATTCTTGTGCAGTGATGATGGAAATGTAAATTGGTTCAGTTACTGTTGAAAACAGTACATAGGATCTTAAAAAAAATGAATGAACTCCATGTGACCCAACAATTCTACTTCTGGTTTTTTATCCAAAGAAAACAAAAACACTAACCTGAAAAGACATCTTAATCTCTATGTTCATTGCAGCATTATTTATACAGCAGTGAATACACAGAAGCAACCAAAATGTCCACTGATGGATGAATAAAGAAAATGTGATACCCACACACACTGTGGGATAATATTCAACCATAAAAAACAATAAACTTTCACCATATGCAGCAACATGGATGGATCTATGTAAGTAAAAGTCAAATAAAGAAAATATCATATGATCACACTTGTATATGAAATTAAAACACACACACACATACAGAATGACTGGTTGTTTCCAGAGTTGGGATGTGGTGACGGGGAACATAGGTGAAGGTAGTCCAAAGGTATAAAAGTCTACATATAAAATAAGTCTTTGGAATATAAAAATGCACTATATACTTGAAAACTACTAAGAGAATAAATGTTAAAAGTTCTCATCACAAAAAAGGTTTGTAACTATGTATGGTAATATATGCTAAGTAGATTTATTATGGTGATCACTTTACAATTTATACAAATATTAAATCATTATGATGAAAGTAATAAAATTGTATGTCAATTATGTTACAATAATTTTTTAAATGACTTTACTGTTAACTTGGAAGATATGTTTATAGACATATAAAATGTTTTAAAAGTCATAGCTAAATTATATGACAAGATGGTAACATAGAAAGATGAACTCACCTACTTGGACATACCAAGTCTACAGCTATATATATAAAAATTTCTTCTGAAAAAAATTCTAAATGATAAGTAATAGCTCAGTGATAACTACACATCAGAGGAGAAAACCATATTGAATGTGGTAGTAGAGGCTGGGACACAATCTTGCTGTTAACCCCACTCCTGCAACCCACCACTGGGAGGGAACTCAAAACCTGGAATTTCTCCTTGTGGAGTGAAGTGTTTAAATTCTAAATTGGGTTCCCCAATTTTAAAGACTTGTACCTGAGAGATGAGTTCATAAAATATCTGTCAAGACCAATTGGGCTCATGTCCAGGAAACCCACAAGACTGTAGCTATCTGAGAAATAGCTATTAAAGGGCTCATGCACATGTGTTTCCCTGTCCCAAGGCCCAGGACAGATATAGCCAACCTTTAAGTGAAAGGCTCATTTGCTTATATTAAAGCATCAGCCTTAAGTGTAGGCATCTAATTTATCATCCCTGATGGCTCAGTGGGTAAAGAATCTGCCTGCCAATGCAGAAGATGTAGGTTCAATCCCTCAGTCAAAAAGATCCCTTAGAGGAGGAAATGGCAACCCGCTCCAGTATTCTTGGGTGAAAAATCTCATGGGCAGAAGAGTCTGGTGGCCTCAGTCTGTGGGGTTGCAAAGAGTTAGACATGACTTAGTGACAGAACAACAGCTGGAATCTAATTAAACACAATGCTGGGACACTATCTAGTGAAAGACTGGTGGGTGCCACTTTTACATACTCCTTCTGCTTTGCTCTAGCCAGTGAGTACCAACTTTATGCTTCCCCTTTGTCTCTCTCACTCTAGCCTTGGGGCATCATCTTCCATCTCTCCCTTGCCTTAACTGAGCTAATCAATACCATCTTTTTCCCTTCCATTCTGTGTTTTCCTTCTTGTTTTCCAAATCTTATTTTTTTTTTTTCCCCCAATGGGCATCATGTTTACACTCCCCCATACCTGCCTATGCTCAGTAGGGACTATCTTCAACGTTCTCCCCTTCCCATGCTATAAAGCACCATAATCACCTGAAAGAGAGCTTTTACACATATCTGGTGGCTGGTTTTCATAGCTACCACCCGGTGGTAGCTTGATAGCCCTTGGCTCTTGAGGGTAGGTGAATTGTGTCCCTGAGTCCCCCATGGGGCTGCAATAATCAGAGAAACAGGTCTTGGTAGGCTACCATCCCCAGGGCACTGCACAGAGAGCTAACTGAAACAACCCCAAGTGTTTTGTGAAAGAAGCCTAGTTACTTTTCTGGAGTTTTGGCCTGAAGGGTAGACTTCTGATTTGATCAACATCTACTGAATTGCTCTCAGGGAACAAAGACCAGTGGATGGAATCTGTCTTCTCTGTGTGCTTGAGCCATCTTGCTATTATCTCACAAATGTTAGCTTATACTAGTCTCCAGAACCCCAGTTTTTACAGCTGCCTCCAGAGAGCACCTCTAAATATGCCTGGCTTGGGCAGCCAGTAGGGCTTATGCCCATATATCCCCACAGGACTCTAATACATGGAAAGAGAGTTCTTAAACAGTTAGAACCCCCAGAGCACAGCAAGAGTCAACAGATTCAGAGCACAGTCTCTCTGTAAAAAAGACCTATTAGTTAATCACTCTGGATGTTACCTGAGGAGTAGGCTTCTAATTAAACACCCACGTAAAGGTTGACAGTAATGCTTTCCAGAAATATCCAAGTGTGGATACTATCTTCATGCTTTGCCTCTGCCACATCCCAGAGTGCCACTATCTCCTAGAGGGGAGCAGTCCCATGTGTCTGGCACCCTGTTTTTTTTTTGTTGTTGTTGTTGTTGTTGTTGGTTGGTTTGTTTGTTTTTAATCACTGCCACCCAGAGAACACCACTTAACTCTAGGCTCTGGAGCTTCCTGGTCCCATGAGACTATATAATCAGAGAGATACTTGTCGGCAGACTACTAGTCCCAGGGCACTTCACAGATAACAGACTGAGATACTGACAATCTGTCTATGAAAGGGGCCTATTTTTATATTTCTGTGTAATATAAAATAATCCTTTGCCAGGTAACACCATTACATCACTTTATTTGAGTACACTGTTTGAAATAATAATGAAAGAATGGATTTTTAGTAAAAATAGTAACTAAGCCATCAGAAAGCTTTCTGAAATTAGTAAAATTGGACTATCTTTCCTACCTCATGAGCAACCACAATCAAGTCTACATTTTAATAAATTGTTTTAGAGGAAATCTCTTTGAACTTAATGCAGTAGAGAAGAATGACCCAATACCAGTACTGTTTTTTGACAAATTTACTGACCACACTTTACCACCAACTACATTAATGTGGAAAATGTCAAAGATCTATAGGAATACATTTTCTGTTACCTTCTAACTTAATCTTCTCTTCAACTTCCTACCTCAATTTCCTTTTTAAGTTTGTTCAGTGAATGCACTACTTGTCAAAGGCCATGAATTGACAATTGAGAAGACTGAAGAGTTCATTCTTTTCTCAGGATTATGTGACAGTGAAAAAGAATAAACCATTAAGCTCTCTTATGATCTTTTATCCCATTCCATGAGATACAGATTGTGAACAAAAATCAGAGTTCTTTCTGCCCTTACTGATTCTTCAATCTTTTAATCAAATATGTCACCTCACTCTTGACTTAAATTTTACCAAATATCCAAATAGTCCCAAAATATTTATTATTATGCCATGAATTTAAATATTTTAATAGCAAAGTTAAATATACTCTGCTACCTATGAAGCATCATGTCACTAATAATATTTTCCCCAATACTTATGGTAGGAAATTTTAACAGATGAGTCCATGAAAACTGATTAGTTTAACTAATATAAAAACAAATGGATGACTCATGAGTCATGCCTCTATATATATTTTTTATACACATATGTTGGAAACAAAAACAAAATTAATATGAAACTAAAATTAATCAGCTGTCGGAACATTTACTGTGTTATAGCAATGCACTATCCTGAGATATAAGAATTTGTTTAGGATTTTTACTTTCGGTTTTCTTTGCCATGGTCCATCTGCAGGTGCCAAGTAAGTATTAATGAAGGAAAAGCTATTTCACTTAATATGATGGGATATATTCCAAATTGATAGTTTATGATTAATGATTCCAAATCTTTAAATAAAGATAAATTATTTTATAAAGTACCAGAAGCAATAAGAAATACATCATAAAAATTGTTTTTTTCTATTCCATTTTGTCAGGAATTAACTGTGAAGGGTCTGAGAGTTAATACTGTAAGCTAACTAACAAGTTGCCCTTTTTTAGAATCCTGGCAAAAGACAGACTTTTTGATGGTCAGAAACAAAGAATTTCATTACTTATGGCAATAGCAGTAGCTACTGCAGAAGTAAAAGACAAGGCAAACAAAAATGGACTGAAATTAAAGTCTAAAAAGAAGCAATATTAATTTGGCTATACTTGTAGACAGTTGGGGACCAATACTTCTGGGATTTTTACAGAAGAATTCAAAAATGCTTTCCAGAGTTGTCTTTCTGATCAAAGGATGATACCCAGATGGCAATACAGGGCATTACCGACTTCACTCCCTATTACAAGAACAACTAACAAACAACTTATCATGAACAAAACATCTCTGCAAAAATCATAGAAGGTGAGGCCCTCTGTACCACAGAGATGGAGACACTCCCTAGTAGAAGAGTAAGAGGAGCCTCTGCATGCTGACTGCACTGCCCCTCCCCCAGGCTAGGGTAGTGCCACACCCTACCTAGTTTAAAGTTCCTCCTGTGGGAAAAGAGAGACTAGGAGGGCTAATGAGCTCCCCAGAACTGTCAGTTGATTCTTGGGAGTCCTAACTCTGATCTACTCTCTCAGGGATCATGGGAATTGACCACTGAGAATCACATTATGGAGAAGAAGTTGAAGGGACATGTAGCTTTGCTTATCTACAGAGCCAAGATTGTGCTAAGTCTAACCGAGGACCTCAGCAGGGTCTTCCTGCTTTTAAACCTTAAATAAATAACCTTGTTAGCCCTAGAGTCTGTTCTACCCGCAAAGCCTAGGCTGAGTAGCTGAGTCATCCAATGCTGAGTGTAGCTCCCTGCCCCAACTAACTAAAAAGCATGGCCATAATTCCTGGGAGTGTAGCTCCTTGTCCTGCTTGACCAGAAAGCCTGGCCAAGCAGCTGGGAACTGGCTGACTGGCAGCACTTAAGCAGAGGGTCCAGCCAGTCACTCTGCCCATCTGCAGAGACAAGCTAGTGATCCTGTCTGACCAGAGAGTTTGATATTCAGGTCTGTCTGATTAGCTCCCAAAACAAGAGTCTCATCATCCTGGGGTCCTGTTCTATGCATTCCCACCCCAGGCAGGGAAATTAGTCTGTAGTCCTGCCATCTGCTAAATATAACATCTATAGCCAGGAAACCTAACCTGAGATCCCAGGAATCTTAGTAGCCCATCCCACAGCCCCAGTACAACAGCACTTGAGTAGGAAACCCAATCAGTGATTCTGTGTTCTCAGAGTCAAAACAGAGAGCTTTGCAAGCAGGTCTAATGTAATACCAAAGCAAAGAACCTTGCTGACCCTAGGATTTGTTCTGCAGACCCAACTAGGCTTGGAAGATAACTTAAAGCTCTCCTGAAAGGTGAATATAGACTCTGGCATGGTCCAACTAAAATACCTAATCAGAGCCCTTGGAAAATATGTGTAGCCCACCTTGCAACCCTGATTACAACAGTACTTTAATGGAGAACTTGTTCAGTAACCCTACCCATCTGCAGAGTTAGAATGATGGCATAGAACAAGGTATAGTCTAGTTTGATCCCCAGTAAAACCTCTTGCCAGCCCTAGAACCTATATTGTACTCCATAGACCAAAGAAACTAATTTGAGCTCCCATCTACTACTGAATAAAGCCTTCAGTTTTCTTGACCAGGATACATAACCAGAGCACACAAGAAGTTTCAGAGTCCATTCTACAGCCCTGTTTATAGTGTCACTTGAATAGAAAGCAGTATGTTGCTTTCTCTATCTCCAGAAAAAATCTAGTGGCTCTGTCTGGACGGGAAATTTAGTGCACATGGGAACCTGATTTGGGTCTATAAACAATGAGTTCTGAATGCCTTGAAGCCTGCTCTGCTGCTCTACAAGGGCAATAAAGTGATTAATAATGCTGTTGACTGTTGAATATAGTGCCCAGCTTGACCATCTAGGAATAGGAAGCCTGATCCGAGAACCTAGGCCATCACAGAATCCAGTCTACAGTGTCACATGGGCAGGAAACCAAACCAGCATTCCTATTCAACTGCTGTTCTTAGCCAACAATACACCCTTCTCCTCTACAACCTCAGAACTGGAACAGTGGTCTTGCCTCACAATAGGTCCTAATAGTAAGCCCTTCTGCTCAAGGATACTACCAGGTGATACATCCATAACCAAACTTACAAGAATGTTAAATTTCTGTCTCTGCCAAAGTGAACTTTTAATTAAAGTCTGAAAAAGGAAACATCTTACTCAGATCTACAGATACCCACATAAGGAATCAAAGATCATGAAAATCAGGTTAACATGATACCACCAAAGGAAAATAAGAAATATCCAATAAATGACTTTAAAGAAAGGAGATATATAAACTATCAATGAACTGAGAATAATTCTCTTAAAGACAAGAACACACAAACAAAATAAAACAAACAAACAAAAAAAATGCATGCAGAAAATCATTTCAATGAAACAAACAAAAATCCTAAAGTTGAAGAACACAATGACTGAAGACTTAATAGATATGTAATATAAAGCTGGAATCAAGATTGATGGGAGAAAAATCAATAACCTTAGATATGCAGATGACACCACCCTAATGGTAGAAAAGGAAGAAGAACTAAAGAACCACATGATAAAAGTGAAAGAGGAGAATGAGAAAGTTGGCTTAAAACTCAACATTCAGAGAACTGAGATCATGGCGTCTGCTTCCATCACTTTATGGCAAATAGATGAGGAAACAGTGGAAACACTGACAGACTTTATTTTTGAGGGCTCCAAAGTCACTGCAGATGGTGACTACAGCCATGAAATTAAAAGACGCTTGCTTCTTGGAAGAAAAGTTATGACCAACCTAGACAGCATATTAAAAAAAAGAGAGATTTTATTTTGCCAAGCAAGTCCCATCTAGTCAAGGCCATGGTTTTTCCAGTAGTCATGTATGGATGTGAGATTTGAACTATAAAAAAGCTGAGCACCAACTGATGCTTTTGAACTGTGGTGTTGGAGAAGACTCTTGAGAGGCCCTTGGACTGCAGGGAGATCCAAACAGTCCATCCTTAAGGAAATCAGTCCTGGATATTCATTGGAAGGACTGATACTGAAGCTGAAATTCCAATACTTTGGCCACCTGATGTGAAGATCTGAGTCGTTTGAAAAGACCCTGATGCTGAAAAATATTGAAGAGAGGAGGAGAAGGGGGTGACAGAGGATGAGATGGTTGGATGGCATCACTGACTCACTGGACATGAGTTTGAATAAACTCTGGGAGTTGGCAATGGACAGGGAGGCTTAGCGTGCTACAGTCCATGGGATCTCAAGGAGTTGGACACGACTGAGCTACTGAACTGAATTGAACTAAATATAAAATATGTAGGGTGGTCAAAATGGCAGAGGAGTAGGAGTACGTGGAATTCATCTTTCCCCACAAACGCATCAAGAATACATCTACAAATGGAACAATTCTCAAGAACACCAGCTGAACACTAGCAGAGAGTCTTGGTCCCCTAAAAGTACAAGAATGATGACCACATAACTTGGTAGGATTAAAGAAAGAAGGTTAAAGGAAGAGGAGAGGAAGCAGGAGGGGACTTGTGCTCCTCTGGAGAGGTGAAGATGAGGAGAGGGTCCTGCACATGGGGAAGCCCTCTTATAAGCAGGAAGATCAACTGAGATAGAAGAGAAGCTCAGAGGAGGATATAGCATCCAGCCTGGGGCAGGCAGGACAGTTTGAGACCTACACAGATGGTCTGTGCCACAGCCCTGTGAGCCCCAGTCTGAGATGAGTGTCTACACTCAGGGGCACACTCAGGTGCTGGGTACTGGGATGAATGGATGGAGTGGGGAGTTCCACAACAAGGAGTGCTCATGGAGAAAGTCTGCCATTCCATGGAAGCAAAATGCCGTTGTTGAGTGATGTGCAAAGAGCAGGGCTGCCACTGAAGCCTCACCCCTCACACACTGGCCCCTCCCTCCACAGGCTTTAGGGAGGGCTCCTGCCAATGTAGCTTGTGAGCTCCTGGACATCACTGCTTCTGACCCCTTCCCATCTGGGCCACCCAATCACCCTGATAGCTGGCTCAGCTTCCTCCCTTCTGGTTAGCCCCACTGATTGCCACCTCACCTCTGCCTCCTCCTGCCTGACAGGCTCATGTGTCCAGCAGGATCAGGACAGACACCAGTGGGTGGCCCACAGGCACAAGTGAGGCTGAAACCACATTTGAGTACCAGAAAGAAACTAAAAAAAAAAGGGGGGGGGGAAGGGAGGGTATGACTAGAAACAAGAAAATCACAAATTGGAAAGCTCACTGGTAAAAGCAAACATACAATAAAAGCAGGAAATCATCCACAGGGAAATACATGGGCTTCCTTGCTAGCTCTGTTGGTAAAGAATCCACCTGCAATGCAGGAGACCCTGGATCAATTCCTGGGGTTGGGAAGATCCCCTGGAAAAGGAAGGAATAGGCTACCCATTCCAGTATTCTTGGGCTTCCCTTGTGGCTCAGCTGGTAAAGAATCTGCCTGCAATGTGGGAGACCTGGATTTGATCCCTGGGTTGGGAAGATCTCCTCAAGAAGGGAAAGGCTACTCACTCCAGTATTCTGGCCTAAAGAATTCCATGGAATCACAAATTGGAAAGATCACTGATAAATCAAACATACAGTAAAAGCAGGAAATAATCCATAGGGAGATATGGTTGCAAAAACAGCAACCATGAAAAAGGGACAGTACAAATATGGGAATTAAATTTGAAATTTTAAGACCAGCAACTTAAAACAGCCTTGTATATGTATATAGACTGCTATATCAAAACTTCAGGGGAAATGCAAACCAACAAATAATAATAGATATACATATAAAAAAGAAAAAGCAATCCAAATACAACACTAATGATGTTCATCAAACCACAAGAGAAGAAAAAACAAAAGAGGAAGGAAAGAAAAAAGACATATAAAAGCAATTAAGAAAATGGTAATAGAAACATACATAATGACAATTAACTTAGATGTAAATGGGCTAAATTCTTCAACCAAAAGAATGGACAGAAAAACAAGACCCATACGTATACTGTCTATAAGATGCCCATTTCAGATCTACGGATACATATGGACTGAAAGGAATGGAATGGATAAAAATAATCCATACCAATGGAAATGAAAGTAAAGCTTGAGTAACAATACTTATATCAGACAAAATACACTAAAAATAAGGATTATTACAAGAGACAAGGAAGGAAACTACATAATCAAGGGATCAATCCAAGAAGAAGATATAACAACTGTAAACACGTATACACGCAAATAGTAGCACCTCAATATATAAAGCAAATGCTATAAGCCATAAAAGGGAAAATCCAAGAGTAACAGTAAGAATGGTAACATTTAACAGCAGCAACATTTAACAACCCACTTACATCAACTGACAGATTATGCAGACAGAAAATTAATAAGGAAACATGTCTTAAATGACATAACAGACCAGATAGACTTAATTGATATTTATAGGACATTTTATCTGAAATAAGTAGAATAAAATTTCTTCTCAAGTGCACACAAAATATTCTGCAGGATAGATCACATCTTGGCTCACAAGTCAAGTACTGGGAAATGTAAAAAAAACCGAAATCAAATCAAGCATCTTTTCTGACCACAATGCTATGAATTTAAAAATCAATTACAGGGGAAAAAAGACTGTAAATAACATAAACAAATGGAGACTAAGTAATATATTGTTAAACAACCAGTGAATCTCTAAAGAAATCAAATATAAAATAAAAAAATACCTCCCAAGACTGAACCAGGAAGAAATAGAAACTATAAACAGGCCAGTCACAAATACTGAAATAGAAGCTGTTATTTAAAATCTCCCAAAAAACAAAAGTCCAGGACCAGATGGCTTTACAGGAAAATTTTATCAAAAATTTAGCCAAGAGTTAACAGCTATCCTTCTGAAACTCTTCCAGAAAACTGCAGAGGGAGAAACACTAGCAAGCTCATTGTATGAGTTCATAATCACCCTGATACCAAAAGCAAAGATATCACACACAAAAAAGGAAATTATATACCAATATTGCTGATGAACACAGACACAAAAATTCTCAACAAAATACTTGCAAACAGAATCCAACAACACATTAAAAAAAATGTGCCCCATGATCCAGTGGAATTTATCCCAGGAATGCAGGGATTCTTCAATATAAGCAAGTGAATAAATGTGATACACCACATTAACAAATTAAAGAATAAAAAATAGATGAAGAAAAAGCTTAGGAAAAAATTCAACATCCATTTATGATAAGTGTTAGTCACTCAGTTGTGTCTGACTCTTTGTGAACCCACGGACTCTGTAGCCCACCAGGCTTATCTGTCCATGGGATTTCCTGTACATGAGATTTATGATAAAACTATACAAAAACAGTCATAGAAGGAACCAACTTCAACATAATATAGACTAAATATGACAGACCTACAGCTAATATCATTCTCAATGGTGAAAAGCTGAAAGCATTTCTTATAGATCAGTAAGACAAGGTTGTCCACTCTTGCCACTTTTATTATACATAGTTTTAGAAATCTTAGGCATGGCAATCAGAGAGTAAATAAAAGGAATCCAAACTGCAAAAGAAGTCGAACTGTCATTGTGTACACATGGCATGATAGCATACATAGAAAATCTTAAAGATACTACCAGAAAACTCCTCAATGAATCTGGTAAAGCTGCAGGTTATAAAATTAAAACATAGAAATCATTTTTATTCTTATACACTAACAACCAACGATGAGAAACAGAAATCAAAGAAACAGTCCCATTTACCATCACACCAAAAAGAATAAACTATCTAGGAATAAACCAACCTAAGGAGCCAAAGACCTGTAATTGTAACTCTATACTGATGAAAGAAATCAAAGATGACACAAATAGGTAGAGAGATACACCATGTTCTTGGACTGAAGAACCAATATTGTCAAAATTACTGTACTACCCTAACCAGTCTACAGATTCAATGCAATCCCTATCAAATTAAAAATGGCATTTTCAAAGAATTCAGTTCAGTTCAGTTCAGTCACTCAGTCGTATCCGACTCTTTGCAACCCCATGAATCGCAGCACGCCAGGCCTCCCTGTTCATCACCAACTCCTGGAGTTCACTCAGACTCACGTCCATCGAGTCCGTGATGCCATCCAACCATCTCATCCTCGGTCGTCCCCTTCTCCTCCTGCCCCCAATCCCTCCCAGCATCAAAGTCTTTTCCAATGAGTCAACTCTTCACATGAGGTGGCCAAAGTACTGGAGTTTCAGCTTTAGCATCATTCCTTCCAAAGAAATCCCAGGGTTGATCTCCTTCAGAATGGACTGGTTGGATCTCCTTGCAGTCCAAGGGACTCTATTCAGTTCAGTTCAGTCGCTCAGTCGTGTCCGACTCTTTGCGACCCGATGAATCGCAGCACGCCAGGCCTCCCTGTTCATCACCATCTCCAGGAGTTCACTCAGACTCACGTCCATCGAGTCCGTGATGCCATCCAGCCATCTCATCCTCGGTCGTCCCCTTCCCCTCCTGCCCCCAATCCCTCCCAGCATCA
>SJYT01025299.1:0-58727 GCA_006410635.1 Cephalophus harveyi | reverse complement strand
GTTTTCCCTACTTTCTTCAATTTGAGTCTGAATTTGGTAATAAGGAGTTCATGATCTGAGCCACAGTCAGCTCCTGGTCTTGTTTTTGTTGACTGTAAAGAGCTTCTCCATCTTTGGCTGCACAGAATATAATCAATCTGATTTCGTTGTTGATCATCTGGTGATGTCCATGTGTAGAGTCTTCTCTTGTGTTGTTGGAAGAGGGTGTTTGCTATGACCAGTGCATTTTCTTGGCAAAACTCTATTAGTCTTTGCCCTGCTTCATTCCTCATTCCAAGGGCAAATTTGCCTGTTACTCCAGGTGTTTCTTGACTTCCTACTTTAGCATTCCAGTCCCCTATAATGAAAAGGACATCTTTTTTGGGTGTTAGTTCTAAAAGGTCTTGTAGGTCTTCATAGAACCACTCAACTTCAGCTTCTTCAGCATTACTGGTTGGGGCATAGACTTGGATTACTGTGATACTGAATGGTTTGCCTTGGAAACGAACGGAGATCATTCTGTCGTTTTTGAGACTGCATCCAAGTACTGCATTTCGGACTCTTTTCTTGACCATGATGGCGACTCCATTTCTTCTGAGAGATTCCTGCCTGTAGTAGTAGATATAATGGTCATCTGAGTTAAATTCACCCATTCCAGTCCATTTTAGTTTGCTGATTCCTAGAATGTCGACGTTCACTCTTGCCATTTGTTGTTTGACCAGTTCCAATTTGCCTTGATTCATGGACCTGACATTCCCAGTTCCTATGCAATATTGCTCTTTACAGCATTGGACCTTGCTTCTATCACCATTCACATCCACAGCTGGTTTTTTTTTTTTTTTTTTTGCTTTGGCTCCATCCCATCATTCATTCTGGAGTTATTTCTCCACTGACCTCCAGTAGCCCCTACTGACCTGGGGAGTTCCTCTTTCAGTATCCTATCATTTTGCCTTTTCATACTGTTCATGGGGTTCTTAAGGCAAGAATACTGAAGTGGTTTGCCATTCCCTTCTCCAGTGGAGCATATTCTGTCAGACCTCTCCACCGTGATCCGCCTGTTTTGGGTTACCCCACGGGCATGGCTTGGTTTCATTGAGTTAGACAAGGCTGTGGTCCTAGTGTGATTAGATTGACTAGTTTTCTGTGAGTATGGTTTCAGTGTGTCTGCCTTCTGATGCCCTCTTGCAACACCTACCATCTTACTTGGGTTTCTCTTTTTTAAATAAAAGAACATCAATTACACATATACACCCACCAAAGTTAAACAAACAGGGTGCTAAACTTCTCTTAATAAGAGCTACCTAGTTTACTGAACAGAATAATACTTGATAACAAATTGAGGCTTCAAAAATGCATAGACAAAGTTTATTTTTTCTCCTTCCAAATTTGAAAATATCACTTCTAATCTCAATATTATCCAAATTGTCTTATATTTATTGATAATAAATTGGAAACAAAATATTCAGGTGACAACAATATGGTGATTTTTTTTCTGAAATGAGGATTTTTTTTTCTTTTATTGAAATACAAAATAGGGTTTAAAATATAGGAAAACATAGCTATCAATGGTCACATTTTTTACCTTTTATTATTTTTGCTATTTCTTTTTCTGAACCAAAAGAACAATTAAATAAAATACACAGTTGCTTTGAACAAAGTAATGGCAGCAGAACTGACTTCACTTGAAACTAAATATTTGTTTGTTTTTTTACAGTACTCAAGCATATATGATTATCTTGATGAGAACTGGCCCAGAATCAGACATGGCTGAGCTGCCAGAGCAGTGTAGGGATGAACAAGTTGAAGTATGGGGATTGACCTGGCCCATTATATGAACACGAACTGAAAGAAAACAAAGCTATCTTTTGTTTGCAAATAATTGAAGGCAAAGTTTTAAAATTCTAAAGATGGATAACTTTAGAACATATTAAAATTTCTACATTTTTCCGTCCATGTTCTTTCCTTGGGCCACCAATGGATGTTCTGTGAATATACACATACAAATGGTGCAAGAAACAAAATGTACAAGCTTTGGCTTATGAAGTACAAACATTTATATTCCCATATAAAAATTTATTACAAAAGTCTATTAATAAATAAGTTTAATATTTACATTACATGGTTTATTTAAGCACTGCATGTTTTACATGGGAGAAATACATATATTTACATTAAATGTGTTGAAGTTGTTTTCTGAAGTAAACATGCTTTGTTAGGCTTATAATAAGGACAGTCTTTTTTAATATGCTACATTTACTGCTATAACAAAATATATTTCTGCCTGTATTTAAAAGGGATTTTATTAAATGTGTATAAGAGACAGTTTAATAATTCATATAATTTAAAATATATTTAAATAAAATTCTTCATCTGTATTATCCTTATTTTTTAATTTTTACCCTTTATTAAGTGAAGTATACTTAATTTAAAATGTGTTAGTTTCAGGTCTATAGCAAAGTGACTCAGATATATATATGTGTGTGTATATATATATATATAATAAACATACATACATTTATAATATGTATATTTTCAGATTCTTTTCTATTTAGGTTATTACAAGATATTGAATATGTTCCCTATGCTATACAGTAGGACCTTGTTGGTTAATTTAGTTTATATTAGTAGCCTGTATCTATTAATCCCAAATTAATAATGTATCTTCCCCCCAACTCGCTATCCTGTTTGGTATCCACAAATTTTTTTTTTTATGTCTGTGAGTCTGTTTCTGTTGTGGAAGTTCATGTGTATCTTTTACCAGATTCCACACATAAGTGATATTATATGACATTTATCTTTCTTTGTCTGACTTATTTAATGAGACCTTGGATTCAGATAAACATGGGTTTAAAATCAGGCCATATTACTCATCATTTGTATAACTTTCTTAAATTCTCTACACTCTAGTGTCCTTATCCATAAAATGAAAAATAGTGTAATCACTACTAATTTGAGTTATGTTTACTAAAGGAAACAGTGCATTTAAATTACTGACTTGCCTGGCACAGAGTGTCTAATGAATCTTACTATTAGTTGTATATTATCTTTCACCTTACAAATAAAGACACTGAAAATTTTGTGCCATAACTCACCAAATTATTCCATCAGAATAAACTTCTTTGTTATGTTTTCCTCTAAATATTATATTCAAAGAGTAAAATAATTTAATCTGAACTGCTCAAAATTGATTTGCTTGCACTTCAGAAGCCAGAGCTTGGACCTGTACATTTTGTTTCTTGCAACATTTATTATATATGCACACCCACAGAACATCCATCGATGGCCCAAGGAGGGAATTAATTATAAAATGACAGCAAAAGAATAATCCTGGAAATGTTATGGATTCAGCTATAAAAGCTATAAAGAAGTTTATGTAGACATTACAGTCACACTGTGTTTTTCAGAGTGACATTTAAAGCTTATTAAGGGTGATTTTCAAAGATTTAATATGCATTTAAAATACCTTTCTAAAAATACTGGAAGCCTGATGTATGCACATGTGTATACAGCCCTATTTTCTAACTAAAACAAATCATATGCACATCATTTTTCTTTCCTCTAGAAATCCATGCAGTTGAACTAATCAATTGGTGGGTGGATTATCCACCTAAGTCAACAAGGCTATAAACTAATACACCAGAAAAGAACAGAAAGTGGAATTTGGATGAACCAAGAGAACCTGAAAGAAAATGGGTCAAATTATCCTTGAACATAATCTGAATGTCTGATTAAGGTTTCCTTTTCTTAAGCCAAAGGACAATTGGGGTTTTAAAGACACATAAATGCAAACACACACACACACACACACAAACCCAAACAAACTGTAAAAAAACAAACAGAAAACCTGCTTCTTCTGCAGGAGTTAAGGTAAAGAGAACTGGTATATGGTGTTCTCCTCCATGGCCTGAGTGAACTGGGAACACCAGAGTGAAGAAGCACAAACGTGAGATCCTCAAAGCAGAAGATCCTGAGAATCACATTACCTGCAGCTCTCTGAGCATTCTAGCCAGCTCAGATTGCAAATCACCCTAATCTCTCCCAGGACAAGGAGACCAATGTGAAAATGAAAGAGAAAGTTAAGGTGCAAGGCCATCCACAAGTGTAGAGGAGGAATAAGTTTTCTTTGACTCTCTTCAGGTTCGTGATTAGGTCTGAAATTTACACTGACAAAGAGAGATTAACAGGAGAAAGACATATGATTTTATTGCATTTTTCAATTTGCAAAGAAACCTTCACAAGGGAATGAAGACCCAAAGAAGTAATGAGAACAGGAAACTTTTATGCCATTTAGACAATACATTTGTAGAAACTAACAAGACCAAGAATTTGGGGCTACAGGTGGCAAATGATGAAAATAGCAAGGTTTGTTTTTATAGCCTTTACAGCCTTAAATCCCATATCTCTAGTGATAAAGATATTGTCTATCCTCCTGGTGCAAGAAAGATACCATTCATATGGGAGATTTATATCTTTATTTCAGGAGAAAAAGTGAGGAAAATCAGACTACCCTACTTACACAGGTTGCTTAAGCATCTTTACTTCAAAATAATCAGTATGTCAAAATGACATATTTTGGAATGACATATTTGCTACTCCACAATTCTCAGTTGTAACTGTTGGCCCATATAAGAAATACTCTACCTTCTGAAGGATTGTCACCTCACAGAGTAAAGAAGAAATCAAACCTGAGTACCAGTGATTCAAGTCACTCAACAAAGAATAGTAACAATATATTTAAGCAGGCCCTGTAGTTTCATAGATGATCTGTCACAAGTTTTAGCATATTAGAACATCTAGGGAAGGATGATCAAAAACAAAAGCAAACAAAAAATAGCAGTAAAGGGCATTTTGTAGGTTGAACAGACAAAAACTCATCTTATATTTAAAATATTACATTCTTGTAATGAAAAAGATAATGGTACTTATCAGTTCAGTTCAGTTCAGTTGCTCAGTCATGTCCGACTCTTTGCGACCTCATAAATCACAGCACTGCAAAGGCACAGCACCTCTTGAAGGAGAATTTTATACATATCCTGTGCTCTGGTTTTTATATGCAATAGCACAGGTTTTGTGATTGTTTCCCAGGGAAATGCCTCCTGATCACTTGGCACTGGTCCCAGCAGATCTTATGTTATTGGTCCCATATTACTGTATATATTTGTATACTTTAAAAGCTGGTGCCTAAGTGTCTGGTTTCCAAACATCCTGAATCTAGATGCCAACTTGGATCCTTTGGGACACTGACAAGTGTCATACCCTTGATGACTGAAAGCCACTAAAAAATAAAGTAGATCGCTTGGACAACCACAAAGGTTTTTGAGACAACCAATAAAAGGGAAGGACTTGAACAATAAAATCATCTCCTAAATGAGGACACTGTTTCAAGGATGGGAAAGGTAGTTGTTTATCTACTGCATGAAATCCAATATAAGGGGTCAAGGAAAATGAAGAAACAGAGAAAGAAGTTCCAAATAAAACAATGAGATACTGTTTCATACACAGATCTTAATAAATTGGATACAAGTGATTTTTCTAACAGTTCAAAAATGTTCATACAGATTCACTGAGCTTGGGAGAATGAATGGACAAAGTAAGAATTTCAACAGAGAAAATATAATAAAGTAACAGAAGTCACAACAAAAAATTACAAACAATGAACTAGAAAAAAAGGCAATTCAACAGAAGACTTAATGATGTAGAAGAAGGCCCAGTGAGATCTAAGGTAGGTGAGTGGAACTCACCCAATCAGAGTGAAAAAAAGAAAATAAAATAAAAAGACTGATATACCTTAAGGGGACTGGGGAACACTATCAAGTGAACCAATATTTGCATTTCAGTGGTCTCAGAAGGAGAAGAGTGAGAGAAAGGGACAGAACATTTATTTGCAGAAATAATAGTTGAAATTTCCCTAACCTAGAGAAGGGCATACAGAACTAGGAAGTCCAGAGAGTTCCAAATAAGATGAACCCAAAGAGACTCACATCAAGTCACATAATTAAAGTGGCAAAAGTTAAAGAAAAAAGGGAGTTTTTACAATAGGAAGAGAAAAACAACTTGTGACTATTCGTTGAAAGAACTGATGCTGAAGCTGAAACTTCAATACTTTGGCCATCTGATGCGAAGAACTGACTCATGTGAAAAGACAGTGATGATGGGAAAGGTTGAAGATGGGAGGAGAAGGGGATAAGATGGTTTGATGGCATCACTGACTCAACGGACATGAGTTTGAGCAAACTCCGGGAGTTGGTGATGGACAGGGAAACCTGGTGTGCTTCAGTCCATGGGGTCGTAAAGAATTGGCCATGACTGAGTGACTGAAATGAACTGTGTGTACAAGGGAACCTCCACAGGGCTATCAGAAGATTTTTCAGCAAAAATTTTGCAGACCAGGAAAGATATATTCAAAGAGCTCAAAGAAAAGAAAATAAAGTGAAAGTTGCTCAGTCATGTCTGACTCTTTGTGACCCCATGAACTATACAGTCCATGGAATTCTGTAGGCCAAGAATACTGGAGTGGTAATCTTTCCTTTCAGAGGATCTTCCCATCCCAGGTGTCAAACCTAGGTCTCCCAAATCACAGGCATACTCTTTACCAGTTGAGTTACAAGGGAAGCCCAAGAATACTGGAGCGGGTAGCCTATCCCTTCTCCAGTGGATCCTCCCAACCCAGGAATTGAATAGGGGTCTCCTGCATTGCAGGCAGATTCTTTACCAACTGAGCTATTAGAGAAGCTTGAAAAAAAATAAAAGTGTCAACCAAAAACAATCTACTCAGCAAAGTTGTATTTCACATCTGAAGCAGAGTTAAAGACTTTTTGCAGATAAGAAAAATCTAAAGGAATTCATATCACTAAGTCAGTCTTGGGGCTTCCCTGGTGGCTCAGAGGTTAAAGTGTCTGCCTCCGATGCGGGAGACCCAGGTTCGATCCCTGGGTCAGGAAGATCCCCTGGAGAAGGAAATGGCAATCCACTCCAGTATTCTTGCCTGGAGAATCCCATGGATGAATCGCAAAGAGTCGGACATGACTGAGCAACTTCACCTTAAGTCAGTCTTACAAGGATTATTAAAGGAACTTCTGTAAGCCAAAATAAAATGGCACAAATTAGCAACAGAAAATATTGAAAGTAGAGATAATACTCTAAAGGTAAATGTATATAGTAAAATTCAGAATAATCTAATGTTGAAATATTAGTGGGTTAATTATCTGTAGTTAGTACAAAGGTTAAGAGACAAAGGAGAGAAAAATTAACTACAATAATTTAAGGGATTACACAAGATAAAAAGATGTAAATTGTAAGCCAAAATGTGGAAGAAGAAAAAAAAATCAAGCTTTAGAAATCATTCAAACTTAACCTGTTATCAACTTAGACAGACCATTATAAAGTTTTTTTAAGTCAGCCTCATGTTAACCACCAAACAAGAGCCTATAGTAGATACACAAGTGATTAAGAACAGAAATCTAAGCAAACCACTACAGAAAATATTCATCATGAAAAAAAGAGCAAGAGTTGAAATGAGGAACAGAGAAATTACAAAACAACTGAAAACTAATTAAGAAAATGTCAGTAAATATATACCTATCAACAGTCAATTTAAGTCCATTATGGACTAAATGTTCTAGAGACAGACACTGGCTGAATGGATAAAAAATAAACCAATCTACCTACAAGACACTCACTTCAGATGTAAGGACTCACGCAGACTAAAAATATAGTGGTAGAAAGATATTCCATGCAACTGAAAACTCCAAGAAAGCTGTGATAACTATACTTACTTCAAAAAAAAAAAAATTAAAACACACTGTAATAAGAGACAAAAAAGATTACTAATAATGATAAAATAGTCACTCCAACAGCAGAATATAACAATGCTAAATATGTACACCTGATATATGAACATCTAATAAATATAAAGCAAATATTAATGTTCCTAAAGGGAGGAATATGCAGAAATACAATGATGGCAAGAGATTTTAATACCACACTCTCATCAAAGGGTGAATTTTCCAGACAGAAAATCAATAAGAAAACACACAAAACACTCCAAACAAAAGCAACATAATACACAGTCTTCTCTAAAGTGCTTGGAATATTCTTCAGTATAGATCATATGTCTTACTAAATTTGATATGATTAAAATTATATCAAACATATTCTCTGACCACGGTGGTGGAACACTAAAAATCACACAAAGAAAACTGGAAAATTGACAAATATGTGGAGATTAAACAACATGCTACTGAACTACTGAACAACCAGTGGGTCCAAGAAAAAAAAAAATCACAAGAGAAATAAATATGTACCTAGAATGAATCAAATTAGGAAAACAAAAATACCAAAACTTATAGGATGCAACAAAAGCAGTTCTCCTCAAGGAATTAGAAAAAGAAGAACAAAGCCAAAAGTTAGTAGGAGGAAAATACCAAGATCAAATAGAAATAAATGAAATAGAAACAAAAAGGAAATAGATCAATGAAACTAGCTCTTAATTTTTAATATTAAGAGCTAGTTTTTTGAAAAGATAAACAAAATTAACAAACCTTTAGACTCACCAAAAATAATAATAATAATTCAAATAAAATCAGAAATGAAAGAGGAGCTGTTATGACTGATACCACAGACATACATATATTTATAAGAAGCTATAGTGAATAATTATGCACTAATAAAATAACCCAGAAGAAATGGATAAATTCCTTTAATGTCAGGAACAGGACAAGATGAACAATTTGGCCACTTTTATTTCAACACAGTCCTTATAATTCTAGCCAGAGTAATTAAGCAGGAAAAATAAATAAAAAAGACATCCTAGTTGGACAGATAAAGGTTCAGTTCAGTTCAGTTCAGTCGCTCTGTCGTGTCCGACACTTTGCGACCCCATGAATCACAGCACGCCAGGCCTCCCTATTCATCACCATCTCTCAGAGTTCACTCAGACTCACGTCCATCTAGTCTGTGATGCCATCCAGCCATCTTATCCTTGGTCGTCCCCTTCTCCTCCTGTCCCCAATCCCTCCCAGCATCAGAGTCTTTTCCAATGAGTCAATTCTTCACATGAGGTGGCCAAAGTACTGGAGTTTCAGCTTTAGCATCATTCCTTCCAAAGAAATCCCAGGGTTGATCTCCTTCAGAATGGACTGGTTGGATCTCCTTGCAGTCCAAGAGACTCTCAAGAGTCTTCTCCAACACCACAGTTCAAAAGTATCAATTCTTCGGCACTCAGCCTTCTTCACAGTCCAACTCTCACATCCATACATGACCACAGGAAAAACCATAGCCTTGACTAGACGGACCTTAGTCAGCAAAGTAATGTCTCTGCTTTTGAAAATGCTATCTAGGTCGGACATAACTTTTTTTCCAAGGAGCAAGCATCTTCTGATTTCATGGTTGCAGTCACCATCAGCAGTGATTTTGGAGCCCCCAAAAATAAAGTCTGACACTGTTTCCACTGGTTCCCCATCTATTTCCCATGAAGTGATGGGACCAGATGCCTGATCTTTGTTTTCTGAATGTTGAGCTTTAAGCCAACTTTTTCACTCTCCTATTTCACTTTCATCAAGAGGCTTTTACAATTGTGTGGTAGTTGGAGCATTCTTTTGCATTGCCTTTCTTTGGGATTGGAATTAAAACTGACATTTTCCAGCCCTGTGGCCACTGCTGAGTTTTCCAAATTTGCTGGCAGATTGAGTGCAGCATTTCACAGCATCATCTTTCAGGATTTGAAACAGCTCTACTGGAATTCCATCACCTCCACTAGCTTTGTTCGTAGTGATGCTTTCTAAGGCCCACTTAACTTCACATTCCAAGATGTCTGGCTCTAGATTAGTGATCACATCATCATGATTATCTGGGTCATGAAGATCTTTTTTGTACAGTTCTTCTGTGTATTCTTGCCACCTCTTAATATCTTCTGCTTCTGTTAGGTCCATACCATTTCTGTCCTTTATCGAGCCCATCTTTGCATGCAATGTTCCCTTGGTATCTCTAATTTTCTTGAAGAGATCTCTAGTCTTTCTCATTCTGTTATTTTCCTATATTTCTTTACATTGATCACTGAGGAAGGCTTTCTTATGTCTTCTTGCTATTCTTTGGAACTCTGCATTCAGGTGCTTATATCTTTCCTTTTCTCCTTTGCTTTTCACCTCTCTTCTTTTCACAGCTATTTGTAAGGCTTCCCCAGACAGCCATTTTGCTTTTTTGCATTAAAAAAGAAAAAACGTTTAAGTTATCACTACTTGCAGATAATATAATTTTATACATAGAA
Organism: Cephalophus harveyi; assembly: GCA_006410635.1. Classification (NCBI taxonomy): domain Eukaryota; kingdom Metazoa; phylum Chordata; class Mammalia; order Artiodactyla; family Bovidae; genus Cephalophus; species Cephalophus harveyi. The sequence goes on along the minus strand of SJYT01025299.1, from coordinate 48,484 downwards.
AACCTAAAGACTCCACCAAAAATGCTGTTAGAACTAATAAATTCAGTTCAGTTGCAAGATACAAAATCATTATACAAGAATCTGTTCCATTTCTAGTAATACTGAATTACCAGAAGTTAAGAAAACAAGACCATTTACAATTTCATCCAAAAGAATAAAATAACTAGAAATAAGTGTAACCAAGGAAGTGAAAGACTCATATTGTGGCAAACTATGATTACTGATGAAAGAAACTGAAGATGACACAAATAAATGGAAAGTTATTCCATGTTCTCAGACTGAAGAATTAATATTGTTAAAATGTCCACACTATCCAAAATAATCTAGATTCAGTGAAATCTTCATCAAAATATCAATGGCATTTTTCACAGAAATAGAGCAAATAATCGGAGAAGGCAATGGCAACCCATTGCCACTCTTGGCAATGGGTACTCTTGCCTGGAAAATCCCATGGACAGAGGATCTTGGTAGGCTGCAGTCCATGAGGTCACTAAGTTAGACACAACTGAACGACTTGACTTCACTTTTTGCTTTCATGAACTGGAGAAGGAAATGGCAACCCACTCCAGTGTTCTTACTTGAAGGATCCCAGGGACAGGGGAGCCTGGTGGGCTGCAGTCTATGTGGTCACACAGAGTCAGACATGCAGCAAAGCAAATAATCCTATAATTTTTGTGAAATCATAAAGATTCCAAATAGCCAGAGTAATTTTGAGAAAAACTAAAACTGCAGGCATCACACTTCCTGACTTCAAACTATATTACCAAGCTGGAATCATGAAAAATAATCTGATACCAGCATAAAAACAGACAAATAGATAAATGGGACAGAATGCAGAACCCACAAATAAACCCACGCATATATGGTCAATTAATTTATTTTAAAACACTAGCCAGGAGTACACAATAGGGAACAGACAGTTTCTTGAATAAATAGTGCTGGGAAAATTGGATAAAAGCATGAAAATGAATGAAACTGGACCACTATCTTACACCATACATAAAAATTAACTCAAAATGGATGTAGGGTTAAATGTAAAGACTTGAAAACATTAACTACTAGAAGAAAATATAAGTGGCAAACTCAACAGACTTTTTATATTTGACACCAAAAGAAAAGGGCATAGAAGCAAAAATTAATAAGTAGGACTACATCAAAAGGAAAAGCATCTACAAAGCAAAGGAAATCATCAATAAAATGAAAAGCTTACTTACTGAATGGATGAAAATAATGCAAATTAGACATGTGATAAAGGGTCAGTATCCAAATATATATGTATAAAGAATTCATTCAACTCAACAGCAAAAAAGTTTTTTTTTTTTTTTAAATGTGAACAGTTTTACAAAGAAGAAATACAGATAGTCAACAGGTACAGGAAAAGATGCTCAAAATATGAATCATTAAGATGCAACCACAATGAAAATATCGACTCCTATCTATTAGGGGGTGTGTGTGTGTGTGTGTATGTGTCTGTGTCTGTGTGTATCTGTGTGTGTGTCTGGGTCTGTGTGTATCTGTGTGTCTGTGTCTGTTTGCATCTATGTGTGTGTCTGTGTGTATCTGTGTGTGTGTCTGTGTGTATCTGTGTTAGTCACTTAGTTGTCAGACTCTGCGAACCCATAGACTATAGCCCACCTGGTCCTTCTGTCCATGGAATTCTCCAGGCAAGAATACTGGAATGGATTGCCCAGGGATCTTCCCAACCCAGGGATCAAATTCAGGTATCCTGCATTGCAGTCAAATTTTTTACCAACTGAACCACCAAGGAAGCTGCCTGTTAGGAAGCTGTCTGTTAGGAAGGCTCTTGTCAAAAAGACAATAAATAACAATTGTTAGCTAGCATGCGAAGACAAAGGGATCCTTGTGCGATGTTGGTGGGAATGTAAAGTGGTATAGCCATTACAGAAAACAATGTGGAGTTTCCTCAAAACATTAAAAAATAGGACTATCATATGATCCAGAAGTTCTAATTCTAGGTATTTTCTGAAGGCAAAAAAGATCTTTACTCAATGTTATATGGGCTTCCTAGGGGGCACTGGTGGTAAGGAACCCACCTGAAATACGGGTTCAATCCCTGGGATGGGAAGATCCCCTGGAAGAGGGTATGACAACCTACTCCACTATTCTTGCCTGGAGAATCCGACGGACAGAGGAGCATGGCAGGGCTACAGTCCATGGGGTCACAAAGAGTTGGACAGGACGGAAGCAATTTAGCACACACAATGATATAGGCATCTCCATAAAGACTGTAGCATATTTTACAATAGCCAAGATACAGAAGTAATGTAGATATCCAACAATGAATGAATGGACACACACACAGTGGAGTATTCATCCATATAAAATGAAGGCAATTTTGACATTCGTGATGACATAGTAATTCTTGAGAGCATTATGCTAAGTGAAATAGACAGAGAAAGACAAATACCATATGATTTCACTTATATGTGGAATCTAAGACCAAATGGAACACTGAGCTCATAGATACAGAGAATGGATTGGTGGCTGGCAGAGGAGTCAGTGCGGGTTGGAGGAGGGGCAAGACAGTTGAAACTGGTGTAAGGTAAAAAATTCCAGTTATTAAATAAATAACCCTTCAGAGTGCAATGTACACCATGGTAATTACAGTGAATATTATACTGTATATTTGAAAGTTGCTAAGGGAGTAGATCTTAAATGTTCTCATCACAAATATATATATATATATAATAACCATGTATGGTGATGGTGGGATTTCCCAGACAAGAATACTGGAATAGGTTGCCATTTCCTACTCCAAATGATGGATGTTAACCTAACTTATTGTGCTGATCATTTCACAATGTATACAAATAAGTACCAAATCATTATGTTGTACACCTGAAAATAATATAATGATATTACATTTCCGAACAAGAAAGAAGAGGAAGAATATGGGAAAAGAAGAGGAGGACAAAAGACAGAAGAAGGAAGAAGAGGAAGGCCAAAAAAAGAAGAGGGGAAAAGAAGAAGAAAACAGGCTTTGCTGGCATCTGGAAAGGGGAAGGCAAATAAAAAGGAAAAGGGAAAAGAAGAAAACTGGCCTTTCTGGCATATGGAAAGAAAGGAAAGAAGTGACAGCTGCAGCACGTTCTCTTTAGTCTTCTGTACTTCATTCCCTGGTTTGAAAACAGGAGCACTTCATAATTCTAGTTGTTCTTACTCGGAGTCAATACAGTAGGGATAAATGAGTTCTGAGTATCCCCATGCCTGGATCATTATGGTTTTCCAGTAAGATTCTTATTACAGTAAAATTGAAGGAGTATGACTAAAATCTGGCAAATATTAAAATTGGAAAAGGCATGTCTGCCATCACAATCCCAAGAAACACATTTCTTTCTAGCACCCTTTTTTAAAAGGGATTCTTATTTCACTGTAGTATTAACATCTCCAAGCCCATATCTCTAAGCTCATACTGACTTCCTAACTTAATGCCCTCATAGAGGATCAAATGCTTAATTATTATTTTCTAAATTCTTTATCTTTCTTAGGAAAATGTTTCATAACAATATGAACTGATTCTTGTAGTCAATTTTATAGGCCAAGGAATATTTATTAATTAAGAATATGCTTTTATTCTAATATCCTTTGTGTTCACAATACATACATCAGTGTCTGGAAGATAGTGCAGTACTCAATAAAAATCTGTGAGCAACTGAGGAACATTTAACTTTATTTTTAAAATCTGTCATTTTTCTGTTTTCATGCTCCTGAGTGTGATAATTTCAAAAGTAATTTTAATGATTCCTGAGGATGTATATTCCCAGGATTGGGAATAAGGGTTCAATATGTCTTTTGAAAGGTACAACCCCAGTCTTAATAGTAATACGTTAGTATTACTAATGTACTGTATTGGTAGGACAGCATACAGTAGGCTTTTAATAAATGTTGAATGAAGTGGAAATATTACATTCACTTTCAATTATAAAATATAGTAAATGTACCACAAAGAATACAGCAGCCATGTATTTCTCAGATACATTGATATTTGTTCCAATTTACTCTTTAAAAGAAATAGCTATAGTTTTACCACCTTTACTCTTCTCACTACTTTCCATGACTTACTCTTAAATTTTTATGTAGCACACATATGCTTTTATTTGTTTAAAATAAATATATGTATTCTTGTATTTAGTTTATATTTATATATGGAAATACTTTTTTTTTACTCTAGAGGAATTTGGCTTTTATTCTAAAATTGTAAGTATTTCACTTAAGACTATATTTTTAAAATCCTTGTTTTCTTTTTCCCAAACCTTAAATCTATTTTTTTTTTCTTCTTTAATAACTCAGAAAAACTCCTCACTAGCTCCAGACTTCATGGCTTTTATTGCTCTTGTACCTTTCTTTTTTGTCTGGTATTAGAATCTGAACAACAACAAAAAAAAGGTTCATGAGGGGAACATGAAGAAGAAACAGAATATGATTATACTTTGATCCTATCTTAGCATCAACCATTGACTGCTGACACTGAAACAGAGACCTCATTTTAAGATGATCCTCACAATCCACTAACCACTGCCATGATACTGTGTATAGACATACCTCTCTTTATTGCTCCTGGCTTTATTGCACTTTGTAGATATTGAGTTTTGGTTGTTTTCTTTCTTTCTTTTTGTTTTTATAAGTTGAAGGTTTGTGACAGCTCTATCAGTGCCATCTTCCAACAACATTTGCTCACTTCATGTCTCTGTGTTACATTTTGGTAGTTCTTACAATATGTTGAATTTTTACGTTATTATATTTCTTATGATGATCTGTGATCAGTCATCTTTGATATTACAATTGCAATTTTTGGGGGAACAACTCAAACCGTGCCCATATGAGATAGTGATAGATGTGTATGTTCTGACTACTCCACCAACCAGCCATTCTCCATCTCTCTTCCTATCATTGGGCTTCACTTTTTCCTGAGACACAATATTGAAATCAGGACAATTAATAATTCTACAGTGGCCTCTAAGTGTTCAAGGGAAAAAAAAAATTCACGTCTCTCACTTTAATCAAGAGCTAGAAATGATTAAGCTTAGTGAGGAAGGCATTTCTAAAGCTGTGATATGCCTAAAGCTAGGTATTTGACACAAAACAGTGAAGATGTGAATACAATGGAAAAGTTCTTGAAGGAAATTAAAAGTGTTACTCTATTGAGCACACAAATGATAAGAAAGCAGAACAGCCTTGCTGCTGATATGAAGAAAGTTTTAGGACTCTAGACAAAAGATCAAATCAGACACATTCTCCTAATCCATAGCAAAGTCTTACCTCTCTTGAATTTCAAGAAGACTGAAGAAAAAAAGCTTTAAAACAGCAGATGTTGGCTCATGAGGTTTATGAAATCATCTCCATAATATAAAAGTTCAGGTTGAAACAAAATGTTGATGTAGAAGCTGCATCAAGTTTTTTAGAATATCTAGCTAAGATAATTAATAAAAGTGACCACCCTAAACAACAGATGTTTAATGTAAAAGAAACAGTCTCATATTGGAAGAGGATGACATCTAGACCCTTCATACCTGCAGAGAAGTCAATGCCTGGTTTCAAAGCTTCAAAGTATAGGTTGACTGTCTTGTTAGGGTCTAAAGCAGCTGATGAATTTAAGTTGAATCCAATGCTTATCTATCATCCCTAATGGTAGATAATTCTTAAGGACCCTACCATCTAGCATCTTTTAGAATTATTCTCAATCGAATTGTACCTATTTCTCTAGAAATTGAACAACAAAGCCAAGATGACAACACATCAGTTTATATCATAGTTCACTTAATATTTTAAGGCTACTCTTGAGACCTACTGCTCAGAGAAAAAGATTCCTTTCAAAATATTGCTGCTCACTAACAATGAACCTGGTCACCAAAGAACTCTGATGGATATGGACAATGAGATCCATGTTATTTTCATATCTTCTAATACAACATTCATTTTGGAGCCCAAAGATCAAGAAGTAATTTCAACTTTCAAGATGTACTAGGTATAAATACATTTTTTGAGGCTATAGTTGTCATAGAAAGTGATTCCTCTGATAGATATGAGCAAAACTAATTTAAAACTTTCTGGGAAAGATTCACTACTCTACAGACCATTAAGAACATTCACAATTTGTGGGAAAGAGAACAAAACATCAAGAGAAACAGGAATTTGAAAGAAGTTGATTCATGAAGCAGTTTCAATGAGGTGAAAATAGCAATAAAACTAGAATTAGAATTAGAAGTAGAACTTAAAAATGTGAACTGCTACAATCTCTTGAGAAAAGTTTAATGGAAGAAGAGTTGCTACTTATGCAGAGCAAAGAAAAGATTCTTAGATTCTTCTTATTCAGATGAAGATGCTGTAAAGCTTACTTAAAAGACAAAAAATAATATTACAGAAACTTAGTTAATTATACAATGCTAGGGTTTCAGAGGATTGACTCCAATTTTGAGATGTTCCACTATGGGTAAAATGCTATCAAACTTCATTAAAAGGTACAGAGAAATCATTTGTGACAGGAAGACTACTTGTGGCAAACTTTATTGTTGCCCTATTTTAATAAACTGCCACAATCACCCCAACCTTTTGTGCCAACACCTTGATCAGTAAGCAGCCATCAATATATAGCCAAGAGTCTCCACCATATAGAAAGATTGCAACATGTTGAATTCTTTAATAATGGTGAACATTTTTTAGCAATAAAGTATTGAAATTTTTAACCAAACTATGAGCATTACTTTTTATACATAATGCTATTGCAAAGGGATCAAACAAGTCTATACTAAAGAAAATCAACCCTGAATACTCATTAGAGAGACTGATGCTAAAACTGAAGCTCCAGTACTGCAGCCACCTGATGTAAGGAGTAAACTCATTGGAAAAGTCCCTGTTTCTGTGAAACACTGAGGGAGGGAGGGAAAGGGGTTGACAGAGGATGAGATGCTTGGGTAGCATCACTGATTCAATGGACATGAATTTCAGCCAACTCCAGGAAATATGTCTGTTTTTGTGCCAGTACCATATAGTTTTGAGGACTTTAGCTTTGTAGTATAGTCCAAATTCAGGGCTCATGATTCCCTCAGCCCTTCTCTTCTTTCTCAAGATTCCAGGAGATAGTGACGGACAGGGAAGCCAGATGTGCTGCAGTCCATGGAGTCACAAAGATTCAGACATGACTTTGCAACAGCACAACAACTATACATTTAATATACTACAATTTGGCGTAAATATAACTTTTATGTGCACTCAGAAACCAAGAAATTAATATGACTTATTGTGATTTGTGCTTTATTGTGGTAATCTGGAACTGAAGTGGCAGTATATTGAAGGAATGACTATACAATGTCTGCATTTATTAATTTTTACCAAACAGTTGCCTTCGTAGTTGTCCATCATCTCAAATACTTCACAAATTGAATATCTATTGCTTAACAAGACAGTATCCAACACAATACCTATCAAATTATCAATGACATTTTTTAAAAAAGAAATGAGAATTTTAAAATTTGTATGGAAACAAAAAAGACCCCAAATAGCCAATACTAAATTAAGCATGAAAGCTGGAGGAATCATGAATCCTGAAGGACTGTATTATAAAGCTATAGTCATCAAAACTGTATGGTACTGGCACAAAAACAAACACTTAGAGGAATAGAAAAGAGTCCGGAAATAAACCCAAAAGCTATGGTCAAATAATCTATGACAAAGGAAGCCGGAATATAAAATGAAGAAGAGACAGGCTCTTCAATACGTTAAGACAGCTACCTGTACAGGAATGAAATCAGAATATTCTCTAATATCATATACAAAAAAATAAACTCAAAATGGATTAAAGACCTAAATGTAAGACCAGATAGTGTTAATATAAAATTCTTAGGGGAAAACATAGGCAGAATGCTCTTTGACATAAATTCAAGCAATATTTTTTTTTTATTCATTTGCTCAGTCAGTCAGTCAGTTCACTCAGTCGTGTCCGACTCTTTGCGACCCCATGAATCGCAGCACGCCAGGCCTCCCTGTTCATCACCATCTCCCGGAGATCACCCAGACTCACATCCATCGAGTCAGTGATGCCATCCAGCCATCTCATCCTTGGTCGTCCCCGTCTCCTCCTGCCCCCAATCCCTCCCAGCATCAGAGTCTTTTCCAATGAGTCAACTCTTCGCATGAGGTGGCCAAAGTACTGGAGCTTCAGCTTTAGCATCATCCCTTCCAAAGAACACCCAGGGCTGATCTCCTTTAGAATGGACTGGTTGGATCTCCTTACAGTCCAAGGGACTCTCAAGAGTCTTCTCCAACACCACACTTCAAAAGCATCAATTCTTCGGCGCTCAGCCTTCTTCACAGTCCAACTCTCACATCCATACATGACCACAGGAAAAACCATAGCCTTGACTAGACGGACCTTAGTCGGCAAAGTAATGTTTCTGCTTTTGAAGATTCTATCTAGGTTGGTCATAACAAACTTTTTCACTCTCCTCTTTCACTTTCATCAAGAGGCTTTTGAGTTCCTCCTCACTTTCTGCCATAAGGGTGGTGTCATCTGCATATCTGAGGTTTCTGATATTTCTCCCAGCAATGTTGATGCCAGCTTGTGTTTCCTCCAGTCCAGCATTTCTCATGATGTACTCTGCATAGAAGTTAAATAATCAGGGTGACAATATACAGCCTTGATGTACTCCTTTTCCTATTTGGAACCAGTCTGTTGTTCCATGTCCAGTTCTAACTGTTGCTTCCTGCCTGACCTGCATACAGATTTCTCAAGAGGCAGGTTAGGTGGTCTGGTATTCCCATCTCTTTCAGAGTTTTCCACAGTTTATTGTGATCCACACAGTCAAAGGCTTTGGCAGGTACATAAATATTTATGTATAATTTCTTTGTTTACAAGTTTAGGAACAGCTTCTTTGTTAATTTGTTTATAAGTTTGTTAATTTGCTAATTTGTTACAAATTTGCTAATTTGTTTACAAATTTAGATACAACCCCTTTTTTGGGTACATAAATATTTACAACTATTATATCCTGTTGGATTGATCTTTTTATCATTTGTAACATCCTCTTTTTCTTTTACTGCAGTCTTTGCTTTAAAGTTTTTTTGTCGGATATATGTGTAGCTACTCAAGAATTAGTACTCTCCAATTGCATGAAGGATCTTTTTCCATCCTTTCATCTCAGTCTGTGTGTGTGCTTTCAGCCTTGTCGGCCACATACAGATGGATTTTTTTTTTTCTTTTTTAATCCATTCAGCCATTCTATATCTTTTGATTGGAGAATCTAGTCCATTTACATTCAAAGCAATTATGGCTAAGCATGTGCTTATTGGCATTTTGTTCATTGCTTACCTATTTTGGTAGTTCCTTTTTATTTCTTACTCTCCTGTCCTCTTCCTTTGTATGATGACTTTCTTTGGTAGTATGCTTATATTCCGTGCTCATCACCTTTTGTGTACTTACTATAGGCATTTTTTCTGTAGCTACTATGAGGCTTACATATAACAATATACCTGTGACAGTCTATTCTGATAAATTTGATGCCATTATAAACTTCAACATTTTTACTCTTCCTACTTCTCAGAAAAATAGGAACCTAACTTGATGCTCATTTTTCTCTCCATATTTTGAACAATAAAGAAAACAAATACTGTTCCCACATATACTCAAAAAGGGCAGTCAAAAGCACTTAAAAAATTCTGGTTATCTTTACTGCTTTGTTTTTAGTGACACTGTCAACAGCTGCTTTGTTAACCAGATAAATTCCTTGGACTTCAGACAGGAGGCTAGAACATATCCCTGGGTTGCTTTATTTGTTGGCTGCCTTACTGATTATATGTTATACTGAATACAATTCTTTAATAATTGATATTCCTGTGAGGAGTATTTTCTTGAACAGCATCACAAATGCAAACAGAACTGAAACTCAAAGACTTATATATCCGCTTATGAGGATCTTAAAGCCCAAAAGAATATTAGATAGTTAATTAAATCTGTATTTTTGGATCCTTAAGTAATACCATCTTTAAATTGTGTGATGATATGCCCAGAGACAATAATACCTAACTTTTGGGAATGGTAGCAATAGGCTTAAATTACTACATATACAGTTTTCACAATATGCTTATACACTGAAACCTAAAAAGTTCACTTTAATTTTACAAAATGGGAAAAATCTGTGTTAAGTACATATCATTTCCTGAAATTATAAAAATGCTAACATAAACTATTTAATGGGCTTCCCTAGTGGCTCAGAGGTTAATATCAAATTATTAATGACTATGTAGTAATATAACTACTGTATTAAACATATTAGTCTCCATATGTGACTTTACGTCTTTTGCCAGTCTCTTCAAAATTATTTATTAGTTTGATTCTTTGTGCCTTTGGGATAAATTCATGGATAGGCCCTTAGGTATTTTGAAGCCTCAAATTAGTTCCATTTCATGAGGCAAAATGATGAATTAATAAAATAATCAGAACTCTAAACCTCAATTATATTAAAGCATCTCTCCCTCTCCAACTGAATGCTACTAAAATCTGCAAGTCTGCACTTAATAAGAAGAAAATCCCAACGTGTTTCTTCCTTTGCCAAGTCTTCACTCACTCCTTAACTTCATTTTCTGTCCCCTCAACCTCCTTCAAGGATTCAACCAGATGAGAGGTGATTTGGGGGTAATGAATGTAGCCTAATTCTATTTTGATCTGCTACTGACCCTCTTTGAACCTGACAGTTATTCCATACTGACTTCTTTCTTGCAATTATTTTCTCTTGTATTTTCAGAGAATCCTCCCTTCTTCACCGGAAAGTTTCAACTCCTCCTTTCTTGTTACTGAGGTCTTCTCCAGCTGCCGTTTTAAGCCACCCACAGGCCTCACTCAGGTTTAGACCTAGCAGGACACTCATGTCATCATCTCAACCTTAATCCAGTTGGGGACGGTCTTTTCAGTACCTGACAAATCCTCTTATGGCTCAAGTTTGACGGAAAGAAAATGTGTACCTTGGTCTTGTCTTTCCTAACACTTCAAGCAAATAAAAGTCCTTGTATCTTCATACTTCTCAGATGTGCTTCAGACTCACTTATATGTTTAACAAGGTGTGGGGATACACAGGAAGGTTGGCAAGTGGTTCTCAGAAAATCTTCCCGTTTGGTTTAAGGTGAGGATGAGAACACACAGCACTCCAAAAAAATTTGCCAATGTAATTCTGCTTATCTCTTTAACTGCACTCTCAATTTTCTACCTCTTACACAGATAATAAGCTAAGAGTTCAAAACCACTTGGCGGCTCCTTTTGTAAATTGCTTATATGTCTTCTAGCACATTTTGTTTGAACCTGAGTGTTCTCGGCCACAGAGCTAAGCTAGTAGGAGCCATTTGTGCTGATCAGCTGTTGACTCCCTCACTGGCTGCTCACAAACTGCAGCAGCAGTACTAGCGCAGCACCATGTTTACTGTGTTCTGACGCTCACAAATCCAAGCAAGGTCTGTATTATCCCATTTTCAGAAAAGAATACTGTTAAAGTGAGATGTACGGATGTGAGAGCTGGACAATACAAAATCAAAAGGAATCAAAGGATTGATTGCTTCGAACTCTGGTGCTAGAAAAGACTCGAGAGTTCCTTGGACAGCAAGGAGATCAAATCTGTTAATTCTAAAGGAAATCAACTCTGAATATTCATTGGAAGAACTTATGCTGAAGCTCCAATACTTCGGCCACCTGAGGCAAAGAGCTGATTCACTGGAAAAGACCCCGATGCTGGGAAAGACTGAAGGCAGGAATAAAAGGGGACAACAGAGTATGAGATGGTTAGATGGCATCACCGACTCGATGGACCTGAGTTTGAGCAAACTCTGGGAGATGGTGAAGAAGTGAAGGACAGGGAAGCCTGGAGTGCTGTAGTCCATGGGGTTGCCTAGAGTCAGACACAGCTGAAGGGCTGAACAACAACAGTATAGAGAATGCCTTTCCTCCTCCCCAAATTCTCGTGCTAAAGATTTAATCCATAAAGTTACAGTATTACGAGTAGGGGGCCTTTGAGAGGTAATTAGGGTTAGACTGTTTAGAGTAGGCTCCTCATGATGGCATCAGTGACCTTAGAAGAGAAAGAGAGGTCACTCTCTCCTTCTCTTCCTACTTGCATGCAACACCAAGGGAGGGTCACATGTGAGGACATAGCCAGAAATGTCACCTTCAAGCCAGAAGAGAGAGACCTTACCAACTCCAAATGGGCCAGTGCCTGGATTTTAAACTTCTCAGCCTCCAGAACTATGTTAAATTAATTTTTGTTGTTTAAACCACCCTGAACCATGGTATTTTGTTATAACAGCATGAGCTAAGACAGATAACAAGGTTCAAAACATCTGGAAACTTATCAAAAATATGACAGCTAAGTGGCTGAGTTGGGAATCAAAACTAGAGCTGTTTGAATGAAACCCCTGCTCTTTTGACTGTTACCTCCTATGGTTTTGGATTTCTTATGCTTGATTTTGCGGGAATGTTTCACAGATTTTTCTGTTTCTTCTATAATTGTAACCATCCCTTCACTAAATATTTTCCAGCATCTCAAAACTGAGTTGAGACCTATTCCCACTGCTAGTCACCAGTGGTACTCCATCCATCCTTTTCGTTGTACTTGTGTACTTTTTTAGTCAGCCAATGTACATACATACACTTCACAAATTATATATATATTTTTACATATGTATTTTTTTATTTATAATATGCCCAATTAATGCAATTGATATATTTTTTTAACTGCTAGAGACTTAAAATTGGTGTCTATACATTCCTTAAAAGTAAAGCATATATTTGGCACTTTTCTGTTAGCAGCACATATAGACCTGAAAATATGATCTAATTCTTACCTACTTCGCCTTTTCAGAGGCCTTTAAAGGATCAAGATATTTTAGAGTAATTCATATTGAGAGACGTTGAATAAAGCTACACAAAGATTTACATTTTGATAAATAAAGCATACAGACAAAAGCCAGAAATATAATGTACTATAATTCTACATAAATCTAGGCAGACCACTCCACTATTTTTCTTTTGGGAAGAGCAAAAGGTCTAGAGTAGTACCAGACCATTGTCAATATCACAGCTTAACAACTCTGGGGAAAAAATCTTTTCAAACTCACAGAATCCAACTAAGTTGCTCAAATATTTTCTTATTTGATTACAGTTTGAACTGCATTAAATGATTTCAATATTCCATGTATGATCTGAAATTCATCAAATATTTCCATACTTCTTTCTGTTAAAGATGCCATTTACTTGGCATTTATCCATGTATTTGAGAAAGAGAAACCAGAAGTGTTGAGATGTAATGATCACAACACTTATCATAATTAAAATATTCCAGTGAAGATATCAATGTGATGTCCAGTGGGGTGTCAAATTTCAGAATATGTAATATATCTTGGTTTTCTTTGATCATGCGTGTGCTTCACTAAAAATAAAACATTTTCTAGTCACCTAAAGTTAATGCTAAGATCAATTCCATTTTCATAGCAAATCCAATATATGTTCCTACTCTGTAAAAAAGGAGTTGAACTAAATCACCTAAAGTTATTTCCAGCTCAAATAGTCTGTTTCTAGATATGATGTTTTTATTTTTGTAAAAATAAAAGTCCTTCTATAAATCTAGTCATTTTTTTTTTTTTTTGGAAATGAAACCAAAAAGGCAACAGATTACACAAATACAAGCTATATTTGACACAGTAGGGCAAATAAGATTTCCTTAATTTCCTAAACAAGTATTATTCATGGGAAACTAGAACTGAAATACATAAGTTACAGTTGTATTTAACATTACTAAGAATTGTATTTTTTTTTTTGTCCTGTAGTCTAGATCATACACATTTCAGAAGCTATAATTTAGACAATTTATATTATGGAGTAATGTTGACTGGATAAAATGCAGTTTGAACAGCAAGTCATGCTTAGCAATAACTGAAATGACACAGCAGAAACCTAACAGATACATATAGGATATCCTCCTGCATTAAAACCTTAAAACAGTGTTTAATGCTCGATCAGGAGAGAGGGATGAAGGAACCTGCTGCTGTTGTTCTGCAGTACTTTTATTTCATTAGCAAGCATCATTATTCAAGCCTCATTATTGCTTCTAATGAAGCAACACACCAAAACTAATTCAAGTCATTGTAAAATATTTGAATGAGTTCCTGGAGTGCATTGAACATGGTGAGAAAACTTGCAGAAAAAGGACAAAGCCAGAGAACAGTCTTTCAAGTATCTTAATTTCCATGATAGATGGGGACACTCTTAGTTCAATTAGCCCAAGTTGATACTCATATAAATGACATAAAAGCTATTGGTAGAGCTATCTACTTCTCTTGGTATATGATATGGTTAGTAGGTAAGGCAACATACACAGCAAAGATACCTTCTTCAAATCTAAAAATCACAAGGCAGGTATACTTGTCAAGGAAAACAATGATGAAGACTTCCCTATTAAGTATACAAGTTTACTGAATAAATTTTCCCTGGTTGGAATTCTTTACTGTATAAACTTTCCATCAGATAACCAAAGATGTAGAGCCTAATTTTTTATGTTCCCATGATCATATAGAAACAAGTCAAAAATATCATAAAAATATCTTTAAAAAAGTGTCCTCTGTTATCAACTTTCAAAGCACAACCAACTGACATAAAATACTACTAAATCTAAAAATAAGTAATACATAAAGTTATTTACATTATAATAAATAGTAATAAATTAAAATTAAAAAAATTAAACAACTGAACAATTACATAAATGGGTGATAAAGCATGAAGTTGAAGAAATTTAATAAAAGAAAACAGGGAGCTGAAAGAAAAAAATAGAGCAATTTTGACAAAGTTGAGGTGGGGTGGGGTGCTATTTTGAGTAGTGAGGTCAATTAGACCTTACTAAGGAGGCTGTGTTATAGATTAGAATTGGGAAAATCTAGGAGAACTTCTGGGCTTCCCTGATGGCTCAGAGGGTAAAGAATCCGCCTGCATTGTGAGAGATCTGGGTTCAATCCTTGGGTTGGGAAGATCTCCTGGTGGAAGACATGACAACCACTCCATTGTTCTTGCCTGAAGAATCTTCATGGGCAGAGAGCCCTGGTGGGTTATAATCCATGGTGTTTCAAAGAGTTGGAAATGACTGAGCGACTGAACTGAACTGAGGAGAACCTCTGGGCATACTAGGTGGAAAGCAGAGCAAGGTTAGCTTGGGTGGAGCTGAGATAATATGTCCACACTGGCCTCTACATGTGACTGGCTCACTAAAATCAGGGGAATTTCTGAAAAATAAACCAAGAATTCAGAAACTCAGAAACTCTCTCTGATGATAGACATTTCTGACCCCTGCCTGGATGACAGATTAGCTACACTGTGGCAAGACAGGCTCTCGTGTCATCCATCGAATATGTCATCAGGCATTACTTTCGTAAAGTAGCTTTAAGAAATATATATCTAACTAATAATACCTGCACAAACTTGCCTGTGTCTTTTCTCTTTTTTAAATGTGCATATTACCTAACTCCCAGGAGTTTAACTTCACTATTCATTTATTTTCTTATTCTGAACTACATATTCATTGAATTGAATTAATAGCAATATTTGCTTTATGACAATTTGTCCACAAGAAGTCTTTAATTATGTACTTGTGTGCGAGCTTAGTTCTATCCCACTCTTTGCTACCTTGAAGACTATAGCCCACTAGGCTTCTCTGTCCATGGAGTTTCCCAGGCAAGAATACTGGAGTGGGTTGTCATTTCCTTCTCCAGGGGATTTTCCTGACCCAGGGAGTAAACTCACATGTTCTGCACTGGCTAGCAGGTTCTTCACCACTGAGCCACCAGGGAAGTCCATTTATGTACATATCTATAATAATATAACATTCATCAGAAAACTGAAAACAAAACTGGACAGTTGGCAACATCTTATGTCTACCAATATATACTGCCTGGCCAAACTCCCATTCCAAATTAATCATTATGCTGAATCTTGTGCGAAACAGTCCCCTGCTTTTTTATGTACTCTATGATCTCTTAATCTTTTGGTTTAACTTTCAATAAAACTTTTAAATTCATTAAAAAGATATCACATTCTAAGTACTATTGGGGGGATTTTTCATTCAAATGTATATTGTCATTTCATTAGATTTGTTGTATGTTAAGTATATTTTTCTGTTATAAAACATTTCAGTTTAAATATGTATAATTTATTAATCCATTCATCTGTCAATATGCATTTGGGTCCATTCAGGATTCTGCTGTTATAAATTGTTTTATGTCTTCTTCAATACCTAAGCAGTTTTCCTTGAGCATATATGAAGGAGATAAAACTGCTGGGTTTAATGATCATTGCTCATGCTCAGTTGCTTAATAATGTCCAACTCTGTGTGACCCCATGGACTGTAGCCCACCAGGCTCTTCTGTCCATGAGTGGGTTGCCATTTCTTCATACAGGGAATCTTCCCAACCCAAGGATCGAAACCACGCTTCCCACATCTCTTGCACTGGCAGACAGGTTCTTCACCACTTTTGCCACTGAAGTTATTGTATAAAAGGTTGTCTTTATATACTTATACTAAATATTTTTCTTAAGAGGCTCAACCAATTTACACTCCCACTAGCAATGTATAAGATTCCACTTTCTCTCCAAGATATGGTATGGAAACTCTCTATTTGAGGGTCATTTGGGGACTGGTGATTGACTAGTTTTATCCATGGGAAATATTCAAATACAATGAAAAAATTTAAGGTGATCTCATTAGCATACAGAAGCTGATATAGATTATTACAGATCAGCTACAGTTACTAAGGTAAATCACTTATAGTTACTAATGCAAAATAACTGCCAAAGTCCTTGGCAGATATTAGCTTGAAGCATATAAAATCACTGTTATTAGGTTAAAAAAATTAAATATTAGTAATTGCATACAATTCACCAAAAGAGTTCCTTAAGACATTCTGTTGTTGTTGTTGTTTTCCAACAATCCAGAATGACTTATCAGTAATGACCATATTTCCAATTATCATCTTTTTCATTATGAATGTGAAATTATTCTTGTCTATGTTTAAATGAATCACCAGTATAGAGTACTTTTTTCCAGACCTTTCACTTTTAGTAAAAGGTGACATTCTATTGATATTTCGATTGAAAATGTCTGTTTATTGGCTATAATTTCTACTCTTGAATTCTTAAGTTTGTGACTGTAAATATTTCACAAGCTTTTTATAAAAGTTTATCACAAAATTTCTTCCCAGTAATAGTATTTCAAAGAGAGAACAAACATGCAATTAAGGGTAAATATTCCAGACATTAAAGCAGAAATTTAATCCAAAAAATTATTCTGGATATTTGATAAAATACTAGATTAAATATAGAAAATAAAGATTTTTTTGAGAAGTATTGACATAGCTTGTTTTAAAGAAACTAAAGCTATATTGCTTCTATATGGAATTTGACTTTTGCTTATTTTTAAATATACAGAAATCATGGGTATGTTGATACCCTGATGTTCTTCCTCGTGCCCTGAACAAAGTCAATAGGTTTTCTTATTCTTTTTTTTTTTTTTTTTTTATCAGAGGTTTATATCTAGTAGAAATGTAGTATTTGGACATTTTGGGTATTAATGTTTGGTTATATAGCCATGATATTCGCCACAACAGCTTTGTGAACTAACAATGTGCCATTGCACAGATGTTGAGGATAGACACAACTATCATTTAACTATGGATTTGTGAGCCTATCCTTCTAATTTGAGCAACAAGCTGTCACTTATATTAATCAATTTAACTTTTATATTCACACTGAAAATTTTAAAGGGCTTTTCTCTGTGAACTGCTGTTTTATAACGTATGTCAGTGCCTTTTAGGCTCTTGACTGAATGATGGCATTAATAGAAAAGTTATTTATTGTCTCTAAATGTAAGCAGTGTCCCTATCAAATAGAAAATAATATTTCCTGACATACACACTCTAAAGTCCCATTTTTACCATGAGATTAGATCCTGACATAATATATAAATGCTGACAAGTACTAAATTGTTGGTATATAAGTATAATAAATGCAGAATTTCTTAAATATTTTACTCAGTTAATCAACAGTGTCCAAATAGTTTTTAATCCATTTATTCTTTAAACATGTATTTATGAAACAGCCACTATCTCTCTCAAGCATAGTCTGGTTTCAAACTTAAATAAGAATTGCAGACAAATAGACATGTATTAAACTGCAATAAAATGTGATCAATGGTACAAACTAAGTGCTATATTAAGGGTGAGAGTTCAGTAATGCTTCCTCAAAGGTTTTCAAAGAAACAGAAAATATTTTGAGGGTTTCTTGAAAAATAAATATTTCTTAAGTAAAAAAATCATTTTCTAAGTAAAAGAAATTATTTAGTTATTCAGTCACTTACCCATTCATTCACTAAATATACATTTCTGATACATATAGAAAAAACTTATCCAGACTAAGATCATATACACGGAACTATACAAAAAAGATCTTCATGACCCAGATAATCATGATGGTGTGCCACTCACCTAGAGCCAGACATCCTAGAATGTGAAGTCAAGTAGGCCTTAGGAAGCATCACTATGAACAAAGCTAGTGGAAGTAATGGAATTCCAGCTGAGCTATTTCAAATCCTAAAAGATGATGCTGTTAAAGGGCTGCACTCAATATGCCAGCAAATTTGGAAAACTCAGCAGTGGCCAGAGGACTGGAAAAGGTGTTTTCATTTCAATCCCAAAGAAGGGTAATGCCAAAGAATGTTCAAACTACTGTACAATTATGTTCATTTCACGTGCTAGCAAGGGCATGCTCAAAATCCTTCAAACTAGGCTTCAAGATCTTTCAAATGTACAAACTAGATTTAGAAAAGGCAGAGGAATCAGAGATCAAATTGCCAACATCCATTGGATCACAGAATAAGCAAAAGAATTTCAGAAAAACATCTACTTCAGTGACTATGTGAAAGCCTTTGACTGTGTGGATCACAACAAACTGTGGAAAATACAAGAGATGGGAATATCAGACCACCTTACCTGCCTCCTGAGAAACCTGCATGCAGGCCAAGAATCAACAGTTAGAACCAGACATGGAACAGTAGACTAGTCCAAAATTAGGAAAGAAGTACATCAAAGGTGCATATTGTCACATTGCTTATTTAACTTATATGCGGGGTACATCATGTGAAATGCTAGGCTGGATGAATCACAAGCTGGAATCAAGATTGCAGGGAGAAATATCAATAACTTCAGATATGCAGGTGATACCACCCTTATGGCAGAAAGTGAAGAGGAAATAAACAGCCTCTTGATGAAGGTGAAGAGAAGAATGAAAATGCTGGCTTAAAACTCAACATTCAAAAAACGAAGTTCATGACATCTGGTCCCATCACTTCATGGCAAACAGATGGGGAAAAAAAAAAAGGAAACTGTGACAGACTTTATTTTCCTGGGCTCCAAAATCACTGCAGATGGTGACTGCAGCCATGAAATTTTTCCTGGGAGGAAAAACTATGACAAACCTAGACAATGTATTAAAAAGCAGAGTCATCACATTGCAGAAAAATCCATATAGTCAAAGCTATTGTTTTTCCAGTAAGTCATGTATGGATGTGAGAGTGACCATAAAGAAGGCTGAATGCCGAAGAATTGTTGGTTTGTACTGTGGTGTTCAGTTCAGTTCAGTCACTCAGCAGTGTCCGACTCTTTGCAACCACATGGACTGCAGCACGCCAGGCCTCCCCGTCCATCACCAACTCCTGGAGTATACTCAAACTCGTATCCATTGAGTAGGTGAAGCCGTGCAACCATCTCATTTTCTGTTGTCCCTTTCTCCTCCCGCCTTCAATCTTTCCCAGCATCAGAGTCTTTTCCAATGAGTCAGTTCTTCGCATCAGGTGGCCAAAGTATTTGAGTTTCAGCTTCAGCATCAGTCCTTCCAAAGAATATTCAGGACTGTGGTGTTGGAGAAGACTTTTGAGAGTCCCTATGACTGTAAGGAGATTAAACCAGTCAATTCTAAAGGAAATCAGTCCTGAATATTCATAGGACAGACTGATGCTGAAGCTTAAGCTCCAATGCTTTGTTACCTGATTCAAAGAGCCGACTCACTGGAAAAGACTCTGATGCTGGAAAAGGTTGAGGGCAGGAGAAGACACAACTGAAAGAATTAACAAGAAAAGATACTCTTTAGAAAAAAGTCAAGTCACATACCAGGAGAAAAAAACTGCTTATGTCTGACAAAAGGCTTTTATTTAGAATACATAAAGAATGCTTATACTTTAAGAACACAACCCAATTGACAAAACAGGCAAACTATTTGAATAAGTCATTCACAAAAGAAGATATATGAGTGGCCAATAAAGACATGAAAAGTGCCATCATTGGTCAGAGAAGTAATGGGAACATCATGATGATATCACACTTTACACCCATCTGAATGACAAGAAATGACAGACAATGCCAAAATGCTGGCAAGGATATGGCGAAACTAGAATTTTCATATGTTGTTGGAGAGAAGGTAAACTATTATAACCACTTGGTAAAAGTGATTTCTTATAATACTAATCACGTACTTACCCACTAGCTTATCAGTTTCACAATGTATACTTGACTCAAGAAATGAAGACCTTTATATATACATTAATACAATAGGACTTAAAAACTTTTATAGATATCCTTTCACAATAGCTAAAGACTAGAAGACATCCAAATGACCATAAACCAGGAGAATGGATAAACAGTTTTGGTATATTGATATAAAGGAGCACTAATTATAAAAAAAATAAACTAATGATGATGCAACAGCAAGGATCAATCACAAAAACTATTTTGAACAAAGAGATTAGGCACAGAATCAATCCTGAATGACTATGGGAGTAGGGATTGATTAAGGGAACATGCATGATATTCTAGGATGATGGAAATAATTTGTCAATTTTGTAAAGATGTATAAAGTTGACAAATCTCATCTATTCTTTAAACATGTATGTATTTCCCTATATGCAAATCCAACATTGACATACACTCACTGGATATATTTAAAGCAGATGTGACATGCTAAAAGATTAGTGATTATATAGTAGATGAGAAGAAAGTTCACAAAACTATAGGGGCAAATAACTAAAAACTGGAAAAAAGAGGTAAGAAATGTACAGAATACCCTCAGAAAATCTTAAATGCATTTAATTTTCAGGGAATAAGAATATGAGGATGGGACAGAGGTCATAGTTAAAAAGATGGCTAGTAATTCTCCATTAAAACACACACGCACACACACACACATTCTGCAATTGTATTTCTAACAGAGTTGTTCTCAGACTAAAAATATGGGGTATAGTCATATATATTCTATAGTCACATATATTCTTAAGCATCAGTGTAGCTTTTTTGTAAAACTGAACAGAGCTTTCAGTTAACTTCAGATATATAGAAAACAAGGCAAGTGTTCTGATGTGTAAACAAAGACTTAAAACTATTGTTTAGGGGATAAATCTTACCACTTCTCTGCTAATGCAATGTTCTGATATTGCATGACCTACAACTCAAACAGTGCTAAAAACTTCTCTTCCAAAGGAATATAAAATGATAAAAAGGCAGGGAGTGATTTACATTATTGTCTTATTGTGACTCAATCAAGAATTCTATTCTCCTTAATTTGAGATTTAACCCATTTCAATTTGATAGTTTCAGAGAAGTCAAATATAATTGGAATTAATTGATAAAACTCATTGTGTCTTCTATTAAAGTTCTTGGTATAATTGCCCATAGTCTAGTCTAATTTAAGCCTGTTATTTATTATTAACTTTAAATTGTATGGTAATTAGGTTAATAGCATGAGGGCAGGACAAATTTCACTGCAGATTTTCAGCCTTTGCTACTGTGTGTGCTTCAATTCATTATTCTTTTTGATTAAAGATAATATATCCTTACTGACCCACAGATCTTAACTAAAGTCTTAGCTGAAACCATGCCTCCTGATGTTTAAAAATGAATATTTTATTGGATATGTTAACCAGCATAATTTATTAAGCAATGACAAATATTTGGAAAAGCTTAGCGTATTTATAAATTTTGCAGAATACTGTCCTGCTGGGAAGATAGAAACTCTGAGGACATGTAATGAGCTACATATTCTTATATCTGTACCCAGAGGGAAAAGCTATTATCATGCTGTGGTTAAGTAATTTTTATATATTTGGGGCCTTGAAGAAATTACCCACAGGATTAAAAAAGGAAGCTATGAAATAATCTGTAATGTGCACTTGCAATGTGAAATGGAGGTAGATTAAGTTTAAATCTAACCTTACTAAAGAACTATAAAACAAAAATTCTAAATCAGAACAGAATTGCTTTGTTGTAACTTGAGTACATATTTTCACCAAAGGCTTCTTTTCAAGGTTACTACCACATAAACTTTTTAAGAATTAGATTCTCACTTAACAAAACCTAGTGCAATTAGAAAGCCAAAGGAACCAGTGCTGGCCAGTATTTCTGGTCAAACTAGTATTTATTTGATAGATTTTTTAAAATGGAACATTAAATCAGTTTATTATTTTCAGTAATATAAAAATGTAAGTCATTTGGTACACCAGAGTAGTGATGGAGATAGCATCAAGGGACTTGGAATAAAGTCCTAGCCCTGCATTTACTGTGATAAGAAATGGATCAACTAAACCACTGTAGCATATGTAGAGTTGAAAGATACCCTCTCTCAGATGTGGCGAGTGGAGGGAAACAAAACTGTCCTGGGAACAAAGCTAAAGGGATTTCCACTTAAAATGAAAAAAGTTCTGACCCTGTAATACGTTAACAAAATTGACTATTTCAGTTGGAATTATGAGGCACTGAAAGCTAAGTAAAGATCCAAACAGGGTTAAGACTGAAACTATTTACAACCTGTAAATTAACAATAGGACTATATAATATTTATAGGCAACTATTTATTTACTTTAATTAATACGTATTTTTAAAGAAAGGCCTTGGGGAAAATAGGGATTCCCTGTGGCTCAGACAGTGAAAAGTCTACCTGCAATGTAGAAGAACAGGGTTTGATCCCCAGGTTGGGAGGATCCCCTGGAGAAGGGAATGGCAACCCACTCCAATAATTTTGCCTGGAGAATCCCATGGACAGAGAAGCCTGGGGGATTACAGCCCATGGAGTCGCAAAGACTTGGACATGACTGACTTTCATTTTCACTTGGGGGAAGTGTGTAAATTCTAATTTTACAACTAACCACTGCTGTTTCTTATAATCTAGAGTAAAGGGAATCTACCAATCTACCAATGTTGAAACATTATTCATATGATCCTGCAGACAGTATTATGTCAACAAATTCATTGTAACTATATTGTAGCATCCACATAACATAAAATTTATTTGACTGCTTATCATATTCACCTGTTTTAACATAGTGACCATTTTAGCAAATAGACTTTTGTACAAGTAACTATGGAGACTTTGTTAAGTTAGTCACTGAAATTTTAAATGACTGGTTGACCAGTTAATATTTTACCATTTAAATTATGAAAATAAGCACTACTGAGATATAGTGAGTTGTAATAAAACAAAGGCATTATATCATATTTTAACTGTGCATTTTATAATTTAAGTTGTATCCTTAATATTTTTATTACCCATTGGGTTTGGGTGGGAATTTCCTAAATCAAATACTTCCACACATACACAAAAAAAGTAAAATGTAATCCTGGTAGAATTTACCATGAATAATTTTTGAAAATACAGAATGTATTTTATTGCTTTATTTCTACTGTTATCAACTTGGAATCTACACAGAAAGATTAACTACTTAGCATGTTAGATATAACATAGCCCATAAGTGGCAGAATTCAATACACATTTTTTAATTATGTATTTTGTACTAGAACCCATGCTCATAATGGTTATATGCCACATACTCTCCTTTGGCTGATAATGACTTTGAAAAAATATTCACCTCATTGAATCTGGATCTTACCCCTCAATGAATGAGAAAAGGAACTAAAAGAGGAAGAAACTTAACTTATTAACTCACATCTCTAATAAAAATTGATCTTCTGTCCAAGATACAGCCTAGGTGAAAGTTTAGTCTTTTTTGCACACTAACACTAGGGTATCCAACTGAGTTAAGTTGTATATTTGAGTTTGAAATATATAGCTTAAGAACACCAGGAACAGTGCCAAGAAGTAAAATGAACCAAAAAATTTACCAGTATAGAGAAGATAGTAGATATATAAAGTGTCTGCACTGATACAGACAGATGATAAAGAGATAAAAAATTTAATCCCAGTATTTTGATCACTCAAGGTCTTTTCAATATTTCCATAGCATTTTAATCTCCTCTTCTACCTTATTCAACCTTCACTAAAATTCCGATACTCATTCTCAATCCCTTCCTTCAATCAGTTGAGCTCATGTTTGTCTTTGATACATGGGTATTTTCCATTTTAAATCTCATTCTCAGGATCTTCAGAAGTTTATTTTATATTTTGCAAGCCATCTTTAGTCTTTTTTAAGTCTTCCTTCAGACATCCTCTGCATTTCTATTTCAATTTTCTATTGAATGGCAATGAAATTTAGATACTTGTGACTCTGGAAGCCTTGAGTATATTTTAAGGAGCTGTTTGAGACATCGAGCTAGTGGGCTTTAGAATCACAGAAACTGGAAAACTCTATCATATTTCCTTACTTAATTCTCTGATTAACTTAAGTGTCTTAGTCTCGGACTTCTATAGGGGATTTTTAAAATTCACACACACAGGATTCACACCAAAATCTCTAGAGGAATGACACAAACATTGGTAAATTTTCAAAATGATTAAGTGCACACTCAAGGTTGAGAACTTGAAGACTAGAATATTTTCTTGTTAATTAATTGATCAAATTCTGTTTTATATGTCTTCTCCCACTACTGGTGGCTCAGAGGTTAAAGCGTCTGCCTCCAATGCAGGAGACCTGGCTTCAATCCCTGGGTCAGGAAGATCCCCTGGAGAAGGAAATGGCAATCCACTCCAGTATTCTTGCCTGAAGAATCCCACGGATGGAGAAGCCTAGTAGGTTACAGTCCATGGGGTCACAAAGAGTAGGACATGACTGAGTGACTTCACCTTCACCTTCTCCCACTACAATGCATAAATCATCAAACAAAGCAATTAACTTTTTTTTTAAATCTCACTCTCTATATTCAGTGCCTAAAAGAATGCCTGACAGAGAAGTGAGCAAATAAGTGTTTGTTAAAGGAACAAATAAAGAAATGAATACTATTTCAGTTTTTCTAGGTGTCTATGATTTTGTGATGAGTTAAATTAGCTTCCTTAGATCTGCAGTTTTAGGAAATTACTTTTATCAAATATCCTATAGATACATATATGCTCACATGTTAAATAGGCTTACAGTCAGACAGAGATGAATAAATATCATATGACATCCCTTATATACTGAATTTAAAAAGAAATGACACAATGAACTTATTTACAAAACAGAAACATACTGACAGAGAAAGAATTTATGGTTGTCATTGGGAAGGATGGAGGGATGGGAAAGTTATGGAGTTTGGGATTGGCATGTACATACTGCTATATTTAAAATGGAAAATAAGAATCTACCATATAGCAAAGGGAACTCTGCTCAATGTTTTTTGGCAGCCTGGATAGGAGGGGAGTTTGGGGGAGAATGGATACATGTATATGTATGGTTGAGTCCCAATGAAAGTATCACATTGTTAATTGACTATCCTCCGATACAAAATAAAAAGTTTACAAAAACAAATAGAAATGCTTAAGGAATAAGAAAAAAGTCTTACTATAATGGAAAAGAATGTAAAAAAATATATATGTATATATATATAATAGAATCACTTTGCTGTACAGCAGTTTTCGTACACCACATTGTAAATCAAATATACTTCAATAAAAAATAAAAGTATGTTAAATTTAAAAAGTAAAATACAAAAAAATAAAAAGGCTCACAATGATCATTAAAACCAAATGACATTTAATTAAATTAGCAGAATGATAGACCATTTCAGTACTCTGAACACGAAACAATCATTTTGTGGGTTCTGAACTACTTGGGAAATCACAATAATTCAGTAAACACTGTAAGAAGTATGGAATCATTTTGACAAATACTTTGATAGTTATCTGATGATGCTATTCAGTTCAGTCACTCAGTTATGTTGAATTTTTGCCACTCCATGGACTGATGCATGCCAGGCTTCCCTGTCCATCACCAACTCCCAGAGTTTAATCAAACTCATGTCCACTGAGTCAGTGATGCCATTCAACCATCTCATCCTCTGTCTTCCCCTTCTCCTCCCACTTTCAATCTTTCCCAGCATCAGGGTCTTTTCCAATGAGTCAGTTTTTCACATCAGGTGGGCAAAACTGGAGTTTCAGCCTCAGCATCAGTCCTTCCAAAGAATATTCAGGACTGATCTCCTTAGGATGGACTGATTGGATCTCCTTGCAGCCCAAGGGACTGTCAAGAGTCTTCTCCAGTACCACAGTTCAAAACCATTAATTCTTTGGCTCTCAGCTTTCTTTATACTCCAACTCTCACATCCATACATGACTACTGGAAAAACCATAGCTTTGACTAGACAGACTAGATGATGCTATACATATGCATTTTCTCTTTTTGATTTTCTGTAAGTTTTTATGGGATTCAGTTGTACTACTGCATTTTTTTAAGTAGTAAAAATTCTTTATTTTATTATACCTTTTATACTGTTTGCCTTATAATTACCAAAGTATAAATAAAAGTTGATCATTTTATAACTAAAAGAAAGTAGTCCCTAACAAAAATCTCTTTTCAGCGGCTGCAATGCCCTGACTGTATTCCAGTCTCGTGGGAGGGCAGTTTTCTCATGTGAGGTTTGCCAGACCCTGAAAGTGAAAGTGAAGTCGTTCAGTTGTGTTCGACTCTCTGTGGCCCCATGGACTGTAGTCTACCATACTCCTCCGTCCAGGCAAGGGTACTGGAGTGGGTTGCCATTTCCTTCTCCAGAAGATCTTCCCGACCCAGGGATCGAACCCAGGTCTCCTGCATTGTAGGCAGACGCTTTACCGTCTGAGCCACCAGGGAAGCAGCTCCTCTATTAAGAACCCTGGATTAATGTGATGATGTTAGCAGAAATCATACTGCTGTTAACCAGATAGTTAATTTGTGTGAGAGGAAGGAGAGAATGAAGGCAAAGAACACCTTAGCATGCTTTCCAGAAGAGTGGAGATTTGTTCCTGGTAGACCCTGTTAACACCAGGGAAGCAACAGAGGAGGGGGAGGTTTTTATTTTTGGGGGATTTTTTTAGGAAAATAATATTTGCAGTCCATTAGTAAGTAAAGAAAACGAAGCAATGACATAATGCCTAGGGCTGGAGCCAGTTTAACTGCCCAAACATTGCTATCTTCAGAAAATAATTTAAGAAATGAAAAACAAAGAAGAAAGGACATTTATCTTGGAAGGACCCAAAGTGCTGAAATTTTAAAAAATGATAGCCGCTAAAACAACTTGTGTCACCATAATGGATTGAAGCACTTAAAATTTAAATAGTAGCTAGAATTCTCCTAGCATGTTACAGTTCCACCAAGAACTTTAGATGGCTTAAAAGGATTTCTTTTCAAGTTTTAATACTTGTCAGAATTCAAAATTCAACTATTGTTTTACTGAAACCTATCTTTATGTACTTCATTATTACCTAGCCTATCATTGTGTGTGTGACAGTGAAAAGTAATAAATCTTTTAAAAATAGACTAAAGATCCATGAAGTGAAGTGAAAGTAGCTCACCCGTGTCCGACTCTCTGTATAGTCTGTATAGTCCTTGAAATTCTCCAGACCAGAATACTGGAGTGGGTAGCCTTTCCCTTCTCCAGGGGATCTTCCCAACCCAGGGATAGAACCCAGGTCTCTCATATTGCAGACAGATTCTTTACCAGATGAGCCACAAAGGAAGCCCAAGAATACTGGACTGGGTAGCTTATCCCTTCTCCAGAGGATCTTCCCATCTCAGGATCTGAACCAGGGGTCTCCTGCATTGCAGGTGGATTCTTTACCAACTAAGCTATCGGTGAAGCCCAAGAGCTCCATAGGCAGCTTAAATCTATTTTTAATTACTAATGTTAAACAGTTTAATATATTATCAGCTTTAAAATGGAAACTGTGCAAAACTTCTATTCAAATGTCAATTTTGAATATTTTGAAGTTTGTTATCAGGTATCATACTTCATGGAATTCATATGCCAGGAGATTTTTATTCAATTTGAGCCCCCAAAATAGCATGCCCTGAACAGAAAGAAGAAGGGTTCCTATCTGCACTAATAAAATCTTTTCTCATTTCTGCTTCCCTCAGGAGCAAAATATATATTGATGAACTTTTGAGAATATTTATGACACACTTCTCACTATTACCATGAATTATTGCTTAAAGCAGGGTTTGCAAAGTCAATGCCTATAGGGGGTGGGGCAGGTAATGTGAATGTTTGAAATATGCCAAGTTGAAAAATATTCTTCATTTACAGGAAGAGAAAAAGTGCTCCTTATCTTTACTTAAAAGATGTAGCCCTCTGGGTCAATTTTTACTTTTCTCACTTGTGAAACAGATAAGGGTACAAGTAGGGATTTGCTTTCCTCCTAACTCTACCATGAGGAGAATAAAAGTGGAAAGATGCTGCTGAAAGCCCCTGCCACTAGACTTAAGTGCTGCTATGACAACAGGGAGTGATGGGGAATAGAGCAAGGTAGCCTGCTGGTTCCTTATCAAAAACACAATAGTTATCTAACTCCAGAAACTTTGCTGGCATGCTGGAAGGCTTGGATCTCTAAAGTTTAAAGCAAGAGAAGCTGGAAGTCTGTATCCTTACACAGAAGTGATCAATGTTTAACCAGATCTAAATCTCTATCCACCCTCTTATAATGTCCATTTCAGTTTCATAAATCTAATCTACTACTTTTAAAGAAATTACTGTGTCCACATGCAAAGGAATGAAGTTTGACCCTGACCTTAAATCCTAAGCCTTTTCCCTTAAGGTAATGCTACTTCACTACCTCTGCCTTTATTCTCTAGTTACCTGAAAATATGTCCTTAGAAATAGCAAGCTACCTTTTCATGAAGTCTGTATAATCCCAATATGCTTAAAAACATCTGAAGTCAAAATGGAAGTCTGAAAAGCATATTATTGTTCATGGTGTTGAGACATGAAACTCAGGGAAAACTTTTACTCTTCCCCTGATTATAGGAAAAGGGCAATCATATATTGAAATAAGGATTTTTAATGAACTATTTAAAAATTTCCATCTTGATACTGTTTATGATCCTCCTCAAAATATGGGGAAATGTTTTATTTGCTGTAAAAGTCAATGAGTTAAACTATTCTACTTGTCAGTATATTTTCAGATATTGATTTAGAAGTAGAAATGTGAAAAATCTTTAAGAAAGTAAGGATGAAAGATAGTTTTTATACTGAGTATAGCCATCCGCATAGCAATTTAGTTAATTTTAATAATATTTATATATATTAGAACCATGTGATCTTATATTTATCATTTTTATTTACAAGTTTTTGTTACTTAACAAGCTATGGTTCATTCAGTTCAGTTCAATTGCTCAGTCGTGTCTGACTCTTTGCAACCCCATGGACTGCAGAATGCCAGGCCTCCCTATCCATCACCAACTCCTGGAGTTTACTCAAACTCATGTCCATTGAGTCGGTGATGCCATCCAACCATTTCATCCTCTGTCTTCCCCTTCTCCCTCCTTCAATCTTTCCCAGCATCAGGGTCTTTCCCAATGAGTCAGTTCTTCGCATCAGTTGGGCAAAGTATTGGAATTTCAGCTTCAGCATCAGTCCTTCCAATGAATATTCAGTACTGGTTTCCTTTAGGATGGACTGATTGGATCCCCTTGGAGTCCAAGGGACTCTCAAGAGTCTTCTCAAACACCACAGCTCAGTGGGCACTAAGGGCAGCAGTGAGTGCATGGGAACTTTTGAAGGAGGTTGCCATTATCTTCATTACCTGCACCATAGTTTGGCCTCTGGTCAAGCAACAGGGAGGGAGCAACACCCCCCCAAAAAAAAATAAATTGGATTAAATATTTACTAAGCATGGCCCGACCCGTGAGAACAAGACTCAGTTTCTCCCTCAGTCAGTCTCTCCTATCAGTAAGCTTATATAAACCTCTCATGCTTCATTACATCTTTTGAATAACCAGGGCTTCCCTGGTGGGTCAGACAGTAGAGAATTTACCTGCAAAACAGGAGACCCATGTTCAATCCCTGGGTTTGGAAGTTCCCCTGGAGAAGGAAAAGGTTACTCAATCCAGTATTCTTGACTGGGTTGCAAAGACTAGGACATGACTGGGCATCTAACACTTTCACTATATTGACAAACGATCAGCTCAACTGTTTGGTATTTTCCTTTATTGTAAAATATATGTTCATTTTTAGGTTTTGGCTTAAATTCCTTCTGTATTGATGGTGGTTCTTTAAAAATACTATATTCTTCATAAACTCTGTATATGATGGAAGGATCAACTTAGCCAGTTTTTCAAGTAAGACAAATATTCAGCAAAGAAAAAAGATATTTGATGAAAAAAGAAAAACCCAACCAATTGGAATAGCATAAAAATAATGAGGTTTTTGATTCTTTTTTTTTTTTTTTCATTTCTTTTTTTCTGGTATGGAAGTTATACATTTTGACAGAGAGCTCAAGAATAGCCATAGGTCATTACCCACAACTAGAAAAATATTTCTATATCTTAAAATGAATAACTGTGGGTAACAAAAAACTGGGAAAGATAATTAATTACAGGGATGTATATAATATAAAGTTCAGTTCAGTTCAGTTGCTCAATCATGTCCGACTTTTTGCGACCCCATGAATCATAGCACACCAGGACTGCCTGTCCATCACCAACATCCAGAGTTCATTCAGATTCACGTCCATCGAGTCAGTGATGCCATCCAGCCATCTCATCCTATGTCATCCCCTTCTCCTCCTGCTCCCAAACCCTCTCAGCATCAGAGTCTTTTCCAATGAGTCAACACATTGCATGAGGAGGCCAAAGTACTGGAGTTTCAGCTTTAGCATAATCCCTTCCAAAGAAATCCCAGGGCTGATCTCCTTCAAAATGGATTGGTTGGATCTTCTTGCAGTCCAAGGGTCTCTCAAGAGTCTTCTCCAACACCACAGTTTAAAAGCATCAATTCTTCAGCGCTGTGCCTTCTTCACAGTCAAAATCTCACATCCATACATGACCACAGGAAAAACCATAGCCTTGACTAGATAGACCTTAGTCGGCAAAGAAATGTCTCTGCTTTTGAAAATGCTATCTAGGTTGGACATAACTTTTCTTCCAAGGAGTAAGCCTTTTTTAATTTCATGGCTGCAGTCACCATCTGCAATGATTTTGGAGCCCAGAAAAATAAATTCTGACACTGTTTCCACTGTATCTCCATCTATTTCCCATGAAGTGATGGGACCGGATGCCATGATCTTCATTTTCTGAATGTTGAACTTCAAGCCAACTTTTTCGCTCTCCTCTTTCACTTTCATCAAGAGGTTTTTTAGCTCCTCTTCACTTTCTGCCATAAGGGTGGTGTCATTTGCATATCTGAGGTTATTGATATTTCTCCCGGCAATCTTGATTCCAGCTTGTGTTTCTTCCAGTCCAGCGTTTCTCAAGATGTACTCTGCATAGAAGTTGAATAAGCAAGGTGACAATATAGACCCTTGACATACTCCTTTTCCTATTTGGAACCAGTCTGTTGCCCCATGTCCAGTTCTAACTGTTGCCTCCTGACCTGCATACAGATTTCTCAAGAGGCAGGTCAGGTGGTCTGGTATTCCCATCTCTTTCAGAATTTTCCACAGTTTATTGTGATCCACATAGTCAAAGGCTTTGGCATAGTCAATAAAGCAGAAATAGATGTTTTTCTGGAACTCTCTTGCTTTTTCCATGATCCAGCGGATGTTGACAATTTGATCTCTGGTTCCTCTGCCTTTTCTAAAACCAGCTTGAACATCAGGGAGTTCACGGTTCACATATTGCTGAAGCCTGGCTTGGAGAATTTTGAGCATTACTTTACTAGCATGTGAGATGCGTGCAATTGTGCAGTAGTTGGAGCATTCTTTTGCATTGCCTTTCTTTGGAATTTACAGATTTCTCAAGAGGCAGGTTAGGTGGTCTGGTATTCCTATCTCTTTCAGAATTTTCCACAGTTTATTGTGATCCACACAGTCAAAGGCTTTGGCATAGTCAATAAAGCAGAAGTAGATGTTTTTATTATAAAACAAAAATAGCTTAATTCTATGGTATGTAGTGGTCTGCTATGTTTGTTAACAATTAGAATTCAATATTTTTGGTAAATGTCTTCTGTTTTTATAATAAATCTGTTGTACTATGAGTAAATGTTTCTTAGTGCAGCTACTAAAAGTCAAAGAAAATAGCACTTAAAATAGAACTCCTAGAGTTTTTATCTGTTAGAGGAGGCAACATTCCTGACTAGAAACATGTAATTGAAAATTAATTAAAGATTGATGCAATCTGAGAAATAGCAGGGAAAGTAATAACAAATGAATCCAAACATAATATTAAATCAAGTGTTTAAAATTCTATGACCAAATACCTTCTGGACTTCACTTACTAGTTTTTGGATATTTCCCAAACATTTATGCTTTGTTTAGTAAGGGAATACTGTTAAAATACCTGTCTCTTATACACATCTCATCTATCTTTTCCATATTCTTATAAATTGGTGAATCTGTGTCTGTCTCTTATACACATCTAGATGTGTATAAGAGACAGGTTTAAAATTCTATGACCAAATACCTTCTGGACTTCACTTACTAGTTTTTGGATATTTCCCAAACATTTATGCTTTGTTTAGTAAGGGAATACTGTTAAAATACTGTGCTTTTACCTAAATATAGTATATTAATTTATTTTGTGCAATCTATTTTCATCATTTTTGTATCTAGTTTGTTACACTTTTATTTTTCTCTATATAGAATTTGTTAGCAATACATTTAATTCATGGTCAAGTTCATAATCCAATTAATTTATGAATGTGTGAGGGCTTCATACTCAATGAGGTATTATTATGTTGGTGCAAAAGTAATGGCTGTTTTTGCATTGTTAGAACTTGCCATTTGTTATTGGAATACTTTCCAAATAAATGTTGTTATGTTATAGATCATTTTAATGCACTTTTGCTTTATGTTTTTTGCTAGTGACTTATTACTTGATATTAATTTTATATTTATTTTATTCTATGGAAATGATGTTAGACAAAAAGCAAATTTGAGCAATTTTCTTGAGTTCAAAATAGGTTGTAAAGCAGCAGAAACAACTTGCAACATCAGTAATGTATTTGGTCCAGGAACTCTCAGAGAACGTACACTGCAGTGGCGGCTCAAGAAGTTTTTCAAAGGAGACAAGAGCCTTGAAGATGATGAGTGTGGTGGCCAGCCACTGGAAATTAACAATGACCAGTTGAGACCCATCATCAAAGCTGATCCTCTTACAATTACAAGAGAAGTTGCTGAAGTCCTAAACGTCAACCATTCTACACTCATTTGGCATTTGAAGCAAATTGGAAAGGTGAAAAAGCTCAGTAAGTAGATGCCTCATGAGCTGACTGCAAATCAAAAAAAATTGTTTTGAAGTGTCATCTTCTCTTATTCTACACAAGAGCAACTATTTATCAGATTGTGACATTCTATGAAAAGTGGATTTCATATGACAACTGATGATAATTAGGTCATTGGTTGGACTGAAAAGAAACTCCAAAGCACTTTCCCAAAGTGAAATTTGCACCAAAAAGTCATGGTCACTGCTTGGTGGTCTGCTACTGGTCTGATCCACTACAGCTTTCATAATCCTGGTGAAACCATTACATATGAGAAGTATGGTCAAGAAACTTATGAGATGCACTGAAAAGTGCAATATCTGCAGCCAGCATTGGTCAATAGAATGGGCCAAATTTTTTCCCATGACAATGCGTAACAACATGTAAAACAACTAATGTTTCGAAAGTTGAGCGAATTGGGCTATGAAGTTTGGTCTCATCCACCCTGTTCACCTGACCTCTCACAAACTAACTACGACTTCAACCATCTTGATAACTTTTTGCAGAGAAAATGCTTCCACAATCAGTAGGATGCAAAAAAATGCTCTCCATTTGTGAATAATAGATTTTTATGCTCCAGGAATAAGCAAACATTTTTCATTGGCAAAAATGTGCTGTTCGTAATGGATCCTATTTTGATTAATAAAGATGTGCTTGAGCCTACATATAATGGCTGAAAATTCATGGTCCAAAACTGTAATTACATTTGTACCAACCTAATATATGTCGAGGTCCAGCCCAGGTGGATCTAGAGAATTTGAAGTGGGGACGGAGTTGGCGTCTGGGAAAGGACTATTTAATTAGAAAAGAGAGAGATTAGGAAAGAATAGTGTAGTGGGAAATTTAGAGGAGGAAAGAGGCTGTATTTCTTTGTTTACATAGAAAGCCAATAAAGCCCCAAGACAAGGGACTTGAACTGTCTACGTAGGGCCACAGGTGCCTGCTTGAATAGCGGAGGGTGCCCTGCCTTGGGCTCTCTCTTGCGTGGGTCTTAGAAGCCCAGGCAAATAAGTAGACATGTCTAGCCTCTATGTCCCAGATGGGAATCAGCCAGAAAATAGAGTAAGAAAGAAAAAGACAACACGGGGGAACCAGTCTTTCTAGGAACTGGCCCATCTTTTATTGCCCGGAAAGCTTTTCATACTTTTGGTTGTACATAGAGATCAATGGATAATACAAAGTTATGCAGCATTAGCAGCCCTGACTCTTATCGAGACCAGGCTTTCTCTCTGCATACCTAG
Source organism: Cephalophus harveyi (assembly GCA_006410635.1). Classification (NCBI taxonomy): domain Eukaryota; kingdom Metazoa; phylum Chordata; class Mammalia; order Artiodactyla; family Bovidae; genus Cephalophus; species Cephalophus harveyi. Next base: position 13,631 of record SJYT01025299.1, on the reverse strand, counting down.
CTGTATACACAAGTCTTAGGTGATTTACATCATCTTTTGGCCAGGAGGCCTATTAGCATTTTATGTCCCTTTTTTGATAAGGGTCCATTAACCAGAAAACTTATTTGTCTTAAAAGTGTTGTTCTTCACAGGGATGCTCCAGAGAGATGATATGGGGTGGGATGTGGGAGCAGGGTTCAGGATTGGGAACTCATGTACACCTGTGGTGGATTCGTGTCAATGTATGGCAAAACCAATACAGTGTTGTAAAGTAAAATCAAGTAAAAATAAAAATTAAAAAAAAAAGTGTTGTTCTTACTAAAATCTGGTGCCACTCTCAGAAAGCACTAAATAAAGTTACATTCTTACATGGCAAGGACACAACGATTTATAACAAAGAAAGAGCAGTACAGTGATTTATAACAAAGAGAAAGTTCATTAACTCAAAAGTCTAATATTGTTAACATCAAAACTACTATATTTCTATTTCTGCATCTCGATTACATTGATTAATATCCTCCCAGGTGTCTAAAAGATAAATGATATGGAGGCCTGGTGGCAAACACTAACTCAACAATGAAACCTTTCACCAAACTAATTTTTAGCTCTAAAAGGCTCTATATCTTTAAGATGTTTTAAGCTGTGTGTCTCTCGTGGTTGAGGGGCTGTAAGCAATCACAAGTTGTAAAAGTCTCTAACTGTCAGGCAAGTTAGAGAGCCATCAGAGGGGTTTGAGCTGAGACACTCCTTTTATATGCAGGAGACTGTTAACTGTTAACTCCTTTTATATGCAGGAGACTGCTAAGAGTCTAAGTTAACTCTTTTTAGAGACAGGTGGTCAGGGATAGCCCCCTGTTATGTCAGAAGAGTGGAAAGCACAGTACAATAAAGCAGGCAGACTCTGGTTTTGGGGGTAGATGTTTAGGAAAATCCAGGGGTACCCCTGAGGCCTGATCTCAGCCTTTGCTTTTTGTCAGGCCCCCTTCCTCATGACCTTTGCCATGGGTTGGGATAGCCCCCTGTTATGTCAGAAGAGTGGAAAGCACAGTACAATAAAGCAGGCAGACTCTGGTTTTGGGGGTAGATGTTTAGGAAAATCCAGGGGTACCCCTGAGGCCTGATCTCAGCCTTTGCTTTTTGTCAGGCCCCCTTCCTCATGACCTTTGCCATGGGTGGGATTCCCCATGCTGGCTCCTGGCATCTCCCCCTTTTTTATTTCTTAAGATAGCCAGATGTAGTTTAGTTGTGAGCTTTTGAATGTTTTGTTGAAGAATCTTGACAATACAAGGAAGAAAAATTATGAGAAGCAGAATCACAGCAGCTACAGCAGCATAGTTAAAAATAGTAGACAGAATGTTATTTTTGGAAATGAAATTAGAGAAGGTGTGGAGAAAGTCATTAGCTGTTTTTGCAGCAGTAAAATCTAATCGGGGGTGTTCCATGGTCTGAATCTGATTATGAAGTTTCCCTAAATCTAAACCAATATCTGAGTTGTTCCAGACACCTGAAATATGATTTTTAATTTTTTTCCAGTCATAATCTGTCTCATTTATTTTCAGGGATGTAACACATATCCACTGGTAGTCAGCATGACAGGACAGAGCCATTTTTACTTTTAGGCTTTGTAATTCAGTCCCAATATGTATTATTGTTTTTTATTAGGGCATCTACCCTCATTTTTAGTTTTTTGTCTATAGCTTTCTGTGTTGTCAGCATTAGAGAGACATTTTTAGACATAGTATCAACATATTGGACAGTATGTACTTGTTGAGTCAATGATATTGCCGTGACAGTAACAGAAGCAATTGTAGCTATTAAAGCTGATATTTTTAAGATAAGTAAGCCCACAAACCATCCTGTTTGCATTAAATCTTGTAGTTGTTGTAGCACAGCAAGACCATAATTATCATACCAATAAGTGGTTACAGTTACAGGCACCATAAGATAGAGTGGACATTTTAGTACCACAAAAGAACAAACATTATATTGAGGAGTTAAACAAGATGAGAGGATATATTGTTCATAAGATATTATATTAGGTCCACCTGAATAATTTATTTGTATATTAAGTCTTCTGGAGTCATTAGTGAAAAGAAAAGCATAAGGAGAGGGCAGACAAGCCAAAACAGAATAACTAGAATTATTTTCTGGTCAGAGTTTGCAGTACAGCAGCTCTGTCAGTCCCACCAGGATCTCAATGTTTATCTTGTTTCTCCTGTCAGTGGGCGCCCAGGCGTCGTCCTCGCCCCCTCGCTGAACTGACCTTGGGCCTAGCGGTGGCCAAGAGAGCACAGACGGACGCTGGCAGGGTCACCGGCTGTGAGTGTGGTGCACTGGGTCCCAGCAGCCAGGTTAGCCCCACCTGTGGCTCCCGGCATGCGGCTGTTCTGTGCAGCGGTGGCAACAGGGGTGGAGGAGTGCCCTTTCGCTTTTGTGGTGAATCGGGTGTCTGACATAGCGAATCAGTCTGTCTGGGATCCAAATTGGTGAATCTGTGTCCTGTGGAAAAATACAAGCACATCCTCGACTGCTAGTTAATAATGAGTCAGGACCTTTGGTAACAGACCTCTCCTCTAGGAAGGTGAAATGGTTGTCGAAACGTAAAACAACAAGGTCTGCTTAGTCGTAAATCCAGTAAATAATATTTGTCTCGTACAATATTTTAGACTAACCCCTTTTCATATGAATTTAAGACCGTTTATATGAATAGATTTTATGACGTTTTATAAATGAGTTTGGTACTCAGAAGAGAACACCCTTCTGAAGGGAACCCGAAGGGAACACCGAGTCGACCATGTCTTGGACGGACGTTTCGTCCTCTGGTCCCAAGTTAATTGAATATACGTCTTATGGAATACTCTTTACAACCTTACCTATTTCGTGTTCGACCTTAGTTCTAAAGTCCCTCTCTATAGTTATTGGAGTCCATACTTCTACTGTGGTGGGAATACCGTCTTTCACTTCTTCTTGATTTCTCGGGGAACTACTTTCACTCTCTCACTTTTTCAACCGAATTTCGAGTTGTAAGTCTTTTGATTCTAGTACCGTAGACCAGGGTACACTTCATGGCAAATAAATGGGGAAACTGGAAACAGTGACAGATTAATTTTGAGGGGCTCCAAAATCACTGCAGATGATGAAGGCAGCCATGAAATTAAAAGACACTTGCTCCTTGGAAGAAAAGTTATGACCAACCTAGACAGCTTATTAAAGCAGAGACACTACTTTGCCAACAAATGTCCATCTAGTCAAAGCTATGGTTTTTCTAGTTACCATGTATGGATGTGAGAGTTGGACCATAAAGAAAGCTGACTGCTGAAGAATTGATGTTTTTGAACTGTGGTGTTGGAAAAGACTCTTAAGAGTCCCTTGTTCAGCAAGAAGATCCAACCAGTCCATCCTAAAGGAAATTAGTCCTAAATATTCATTGGAAGGACTGATGTTGAAGCTGAAACTCCAATATTTTGGCCACCTGATGCGAAGAACTAACTCATTTGAAAAGACCCAAAAGCTAGGAAAGATTGAAGGCAGGAGGAGAAGGGGACAACAGAGAATGAGATGGTTGGATGGCATCACCAACTCAATAGACATGAGTTTGAGTAAACTCTGATCGTTGGTGGTGGACAGGGAAGCCTGGCCTGCTGCAGTCCATGGGGTCACAAAGAGTCGGATACGACTGGCTGACTGAACTGAACTGGGTTCAATCCTTGGATTGGGATGATCCCCTGGAGAAGGGAGTCTACCTACTGTAGTATTCTGTCCTGGACAATTCCATGGACTGTATAGTCCCAGGGGATCACAAAGAGCCGGACACCACTGAGAGAATTTCACTTCACTTCACTTCATGAGTCATATATATGTTTAGGGCAAGATTCAGTGGTAAAACATCTATTATTCTTTCAGAACAACCTTATATTTTAATCATCTATGGCTGAAATTTTGAAAAATATTCAACATAATTTACATATGCTTCACAAATGTATTTGCTTCTCAGATGGCAAATATGTTTTGGTATGATACCATTTTTGAAGCTGAAAACGTCATTAAATAATGACAATAGTAAATACAAAACTATCTTTAAGTGATAATTTCTAAGAACAAATTATTGAAAATATAAGAAGATTGAATCACTTCATCTTTCCCCATGAAAATTATTAATTATAAATGAGGGAAATTTTAATAATTCATCCATTTAATTAAATTCAGTTATTCCTTAACTAAATAATATGTGTTCATTTAATATTTGATAGCATTTTTATTATGCAAAAAAGACTATGACATGTAAATTTTCCATGCTTTCATAGATTTTGAATATCTGAAACATTTTCCTGAAAGCAGTAATGAAAACTACTTTGGGAGACTGTTATCATCACTTTCATAGTCAAGAACAACTTTCAAGAGGATATCAGAGCAGCATTAATTCATAGCAAAAATTCAAGTATAGAAATCTTCTTATCATTATGGGAGAAAAGAGTGAAATCCTAGTCCCAGGAAGAACACAGTTACACACTGAACTTTCCTTTAAACATTTTCCTACCCGAGGAGGTAAATGTCTCTGATAGTATTCTCTCCAGGAATAAAGCTTAAAGTTACCAAAAAAAAAAAGGCAAATATGAATAAGAAAAGATTATCTACTCTTATCTTAACTAAAGTTTATATTAGTTCAGTTCAGTTCAGTCACTCAGTCCTTTCTGACTCTTTGCGACCCCATGAATTGCAGCACACCATGCCTCCCTGTCCATCATCAACTCCAAGAGTTCACTCAAACTCATGTCCATCAAGTCAGTGATGCCATCCAGCCATCTGATCCTTTGTCGTTCACTTCTCTTCCTGCCCCAATCCCTACACCAGTGTCTTTTCCAATGAGTCAACTGTTCACACGAGGTGGCCAAAATATTGCAGTTTCAGCTTCAGTATCAGCCCTTCCAATGAACACCCGGACTAATCTCCTTTAGGATAGACTGGTTGGATCTGCTTGAAATCCAAGGGACTCTCAAGAGCCTTCTCCAACACCACAGTTCAAAAGCATCAGTTCTTCGGTGCTCAGCTTTCTTCACAGTCCAACTTTCACATCCATACATGACCATTGGAAAAAGCATAGCTTTGACTAGACAAACCTTTCTTGGCAAAGTAATGTCTCTGCTTTTGAATATGCTATCTAGGTTGGCTATAATGTTCCTTCCAAGGACTAAGCGTCTTTTAATATCAAGGCTGCAATCACCATCTGCAGAAATTCTGGAGCCCCCAAAAATAAAGTCTGACACTGTTCCTACTGTTTCCCCATCTATTTCCCATGAAGTGATGGGACCAGATGCCATGATCTTCATTTTCTGAATGTTGAGCTTTAAGCCAACCTTTCCACTCTCCTTTTTCACTTTCATCAAGAGGCTTTTTAGTTCCTCTTCATTTTCTCCCATAAAGGTGGTGTCATCTGCATATCTGAGGTTATTGATATTTCTCCTGGTGATCTTGATTCCAGCTTGTGCTTCTTCCAGCCCAGCATTTCTCATGATGTACTCTTCATATAAGTTAAATAAGCAGGGTGACAATATACAGCCTTGACATACTCCTTTTCCTATTTGGAACCAGTCTCTTGCTCCATGTCCCATTCTAACTGTTGCTTCCTGACCTGCATACAGGTTTCTCAAGAGGCAGGTCAGGTGGTCTGGTATTCCCATCTCTTTCAGAATTTTCCACAGTTTTTTGTGATCCACACAGTCAAAGGCTTTGGCATAGTCAATAAAGCAGAAATAGTTGTTTTTCTGGAACTCTCTTGCTTTTTCCATGATCCAGCGGATGTTGGCAATTTGATCTCTGCTTCCTCTGCCTTTTCTAAAACCAGCTTGAACATCTGGAAGTTCACGGTTCACATACTGCTGAAGCCTGGCTTGGAGAATTTTGAACATTACTTTACTAGTGTGTGAGATGAGTGCAATGGTGAGGTAGTTGGAGCATTCTTTGGGATTGCCTTTTTTTTGGAATTGGAATGAAAGCTGACCTTTTCCAGTCCTGTGGCCACTGCTGAGTTTTCCATACATGCTGGCATACTGAGTGCATTACTTTCACAGCATCATCTTTCAGGATTTGAAACAGCTCAACTGGAATTCCGTCACCTCCACTAGCTTTGATCGTAGTGATACTTTCTAAGGCCCACTTGACTTCACATTCCAGGATGTCTGGCTCTAGGTGAGTGATCACACCATCGTGATTATCTGGGTTGTGAAGCTCTTTTTTTGTACAGTTCTCATGTGTATTCTTGCCATCTCTTCTTAATAACTTATGCTTCTGTTAGTTCCATACCATTTCTGTCCTTTATCAAGCCCATCTTTGCATGAAATGTTCCCTTGGTATCTCTAACTTTCTTGAAGAGATCTCTAGTCTTTCCCATTCTGTTATTTTCCTGTATTTCTTTGTTTGATGGCAGAGGAAGGCTTCCTTTTCTCTCCTTGCTATTCTTTGGAACTCTGAATTCAGATGCTTATATCTTTCCTTTTCTCCTTTGCTTTTCACTTCTCTTCATTTCACAGCTATTTGGAAGACCTCCTCAGACAGCCATTTTGCTTTTTTGCATTTCTTTTCCATGGGGATATTCTTGATATCTGTTTCCTGTACAATGTCATGAACCTCTGTCCATTGTTCATCAGGCACTCTATCAGATCTAGGCCCTTAAATCTATTTCTCACTTCCACTGTATAATCATAAGGGATTTGATTTAGGTCATACCTGAATGGTCTAGTGGTTTTCCCTACTTTCTTGAATTTAAGTCTGAATTTGGCAATAAGGAGTTCATGATCTGAGCCACGGTCCACTCCCAACCTTGTTTTTGCTGACTGTATAGAGCTTCTCCATCTTCAGCTGCAAAGAATATAATCAATCTGGTTTCAGTGTTGACCATCTGGTGATGTCTATGTGTAGAATCTTCTCTTGTGTTTTTGGAAGAGGGTGTTTGCTATGACCAGTGCATTCTCTTCGCAAAACTCTATTAGTCTTTTCCCTGCTTCATTCTGTATTCCAAGGCCAAACTTCCCTGTTACTCCAGGTGTTTCTTTTTTTCCTACTTTTGCATTCCAATCCCCTATAGTGAAAAGGACATCTTTTTGGGGTGTTAGTTCTAAAAGATCTTGGAGGTCTTCATAGAACCGTTCAACTTCAGTTTCTTCAGCATTACTGTTTGGGTCATAGTCTTGGATTACTGTGATATTGAATGGTTTGCCTTGGAAACGAACAGAGATCATTCTGTCGTTTTTGAGATTGCATCCAAATACTGCATTTTAGACTCTTTTGTTGACCATGATGGCTACTCCATTTCTTCTAAGGGATTCCTGCCTGCAGTAGTAGATATAATGGTCATCTGAGTTAAATTCACCCATTCCAGTCCATTTTAGTTCGCTGATTCCTAGAATATTGACGTTCACTCTTGCTATCTCCTGTTTGACCACTTCCAATTTGCCTTGATTCATGGACCTAACATTCCAGGTTCCTATGCAATATTGCTCTTTACAGCATCAGACCTTGCTTCTATCACCAATCATATCCACAGCTGCGTATTTTTTTTGCTTTGGCTCCATCCCTTCATTCTTTCTGGAGTTATTTCTCTACTCATCTCCAGTAGCAGATTGGGCACCTACCGACTTGGGAAGTTCCTCTTTCAGTATCTTATCATTTTGCCTTTTCATACTACTCATGGGGTTCTCAAGGCAAGAATACTGAAGTGGCTTGCCATTCCCTTCTCCAGTGGACCATGTTCTGTCAGACCACTCCACCACGACCCGCCTGTCCTGGATGGCCCCACATGGCATGGCTTAGTTTCACTGAGTTAGACAAGGCTGTGGTCCACGTGATCAGATTGGTTAGTTTTCTGTGATTGTGGTTTCAGTGTGTATGCCCTCTGATGCCCCTCACAACAACTACCATTTTACTTGAGTTTCTCTTACGTTGGACGTGTGGTATCTCTTCACGGCTGCTTCAGCAAAGGACAGCCACTGCTCCTTACCTTGGATGAGGGTTATCTCTTCACAGCCGCCCCTCCTTACCTTGAACTTGGAGTAGCTCCTCTCGGCCCTCCTGTGCCCATGCAGAAGCTCCCTGTATATGATGGTTCTATCTTACTTTTATTTTTATTTTTTTAATGCTGTTCTTGGCTTTTACATTATTTTGATTAAGTGCCATGTATCGTTTGGAGCCATCACAAAATATATTTCATTTGTATGTTGAAGAAATTAATAGTTATTCAATGTTTTGTAAATCTCAAGATGGAGACAGTGTGTTAGATCAGTAGAATAGAAGCTTATATATAGTGAGTTTTTACTTTATCAATGTTTTATCAATGAATAAAAACATTGATAAAGCTTCTGTTATACAATCTACATACTATAGTTGCACTTATTATTCATGATCAGATTCAACTGTTTAATATATAAAGAATATAGATCTAATATATGATTTATATTGGATATTTTTCAGCAGATTCAATTGTCACTTAGTTCTTCAGATATTCACTATGCCCTTGAAAACTATATAACTGGAAACTCAGACACAAAATTTCTAGAAAAAAATGGTTGGAAGAGACAGATTAGTGGGTATAGCTATCAAAGAGAATTTTTGTATAAAGAAGGAGATTTGGAAGCTTAACAATAATAACTACTGAACTCTTAATATATGCTAGATATTTTTCAGTGAGGTCTATATATATTTCTCAGTTTTACACTTTGGAAAATGTTTCATTCAATCACCCGGAAAAGGAAGTCTATGAGTTAATATTATCTCCTTTTTTCAGATGAACAAAACTAAAAAGATGTGCATCTTGCCTAAGATCCCATCACAAAAACTGTGAAAAGCAGAATACTCTAAATCAAGTATACTTCAATCTCATGAAAATAAATTGAGAAGCAGAAATAAAAGAATAAAAAATAATTTTAAAATGTTAGTGATTTAGAACAATCCAAAGTCAAGATTCTAATATAAAATCCAGAACAAATGACATATGAGTGTAAGAAAAATATTAGGGTGAATTCACTTACTTACCAGAATCTCTATCCTAACATAAAGGCGGGAGAGGATTCTTGGTCTTGATCACATAGTAAATGATACAAGAATAATTTGAGTTATAACTGTTAGCATGAGTTGGTTTACTCTGTGGTAAAGAGTACCTAGTGGGGCTACATGCAGAAGCAAAGATACTTGCTAGAGGCAAGAGATGATGGTGATTTGGGTAAGATAAAGAGATATGATTGTTCAAATTCTGTACATATTTTCAGTTAGAGCCCACAGAATTGGTGAACAAATTAGATGTAAAAAAGGAACGGTGGAACTTTCTCTCTAAAGATACCATGTTTTGGGGCTGCACAACAAATTATAGATATGAAAAATTGGTGATGCTTGTTTCCTAATAATTTGCCCATCTTCATCAGATCTGGGGATTTCCAGGTGGTGCAGTTGGTAAAGAATCCATCTGCCAAGGCAGGAGACATGGGAGATGTGGTTTCGATCCCTGGGTAGAGAATATCCCATGGAGGAGGAAATGGCATTCCACTCTGGTATTCTTCCATGGAAAACCTCAAGGACAGAGGAGCCTGATGGTCTACAGTCGATGGAGCCACAAAAGAGTCAGATGACTGAGCACACACACACACACACACACACGTTTTTAAAAGATTATTTTGTTCATTAGGCTTAAATTATTATAGCTTTTAGAGGTAATATCTCTTTAAAATTTATATGTTCATGGATGATCTAACTACAGCATTTTACAAAAAATAGTGAAATACACTGAAGTAAAAAACTATATTACAACTTTTGAGACTTGAAGAAATTAAAAAATAAATGTCTAATTTAAAATTATAAAAACATTTCTTAGTAAATGTTTTATCATGAGCAAAGGAATTTTAAATGTCCTTATGTAGGTTTTCACTCAGAGAAACATGTTAGAGTATCCATTATTCAATTTTATAGTCTCTTGCGTCCAACAAAATATGATTTGTAGGATTGCACCAGGCTATTTTATGTATACATGTAATTCTGGTAAATCCACTAATTTCTAAAGTATAGTCCAAGAGAAATACTTGAACTCTTGACTGTGGTATTCAACCATATGGCCTTCCCTAGTGGCTCAGGGGTAAAGAATCTGCCTGCAATGCAAGAGATGCAGGAGATGTGGGTTTGATCCCTGGGTTGGGAAGATCCATTGGAAAAATGCATGGTAGCCTACTCTTATATTCTTGCTTGCAGAATCCTATGGACAGAGGAGCCTGGTAGGCTACAATGCATAGGGTCACAAAGAGTCAGATATGACTGAAGAGACTTAATATGTTTGCATGCATTGAACTATACTGTGAAAAGTAAAGAGGAAATAAAGGACCTCTTGATGAGGGTGAAAGAAGGGAATGGACGTGCTGGCTTGAAATTTAATATTCAAAATGCTAAGATCATGGCATCCAGTCCCATCATCTCATGGCAAATAGAAGGGGGAAAGTGGAAGGAGTGTCATTTTGTTTTCCCTTGTGTTCCAAAATCACTGCATGGTGATTGCAGTCTTGAAATTAAAAGATGATTGCTTCTTGGAAGCAAAACCATGACAAATTTAGCATATTAAAGGCAAACATATTGCTTTGCCAGCAAAGATCTGAATATGCCAAATCTATGGTTTTTCCAGTAGTCATGTACAGATGTGAGAGTTGGACCATAAAGAAGGCTGAGAGCTGAAGAACTGATGCTTTCATATTGTGGTGCTGGATAGGGCTGATACTGAAGCTGAAGCTCCAATACTTGGCCACCTGATGCAAAGAGGTGACTCATTGTAAAAGACCCTGATACTGGGAAAGATTGAAGGCAAAAGGAGAAAGCAGTAACAAAAGACGAGATGGTTGGATGGCATCACCAACTCAAAGAATAAGAATTTGAGCAAACTCCAGGAGATAATGCAGGACAGAGAAACCTTGCATGCTACAGTCCATGGACTTGCGAAGAATAGGACATGACTTCATGAATGAAAAACAATAAGAACAACAAACTGAACTAAAGGAAATATGGAAAAGAAGTTTCACCAAATTTTATTTTGAAAATAAGACATGGTATGATAAAAATATCTAATTCTGTGAATCTAAAAACATTTTCTTTGTTGTCTGTAGTATCCATGTTAGCTGCATATAAATTAAAAAATGCTGAAAATATTTTATGAATACAATTTCCTCAGTTCAGTTCAGTTGCTCATTAGTGTCCGATTTTTTGTGACCCCATGAATCACAGCACACCAAGCCTCCGTGTCCATCACCAACTCCCAGAGTCCACTCAAACTCACATCCATCAAGTCAGTGATGCCATCCAGACATCTCATCCTCTGTCGTCCCCTTCTCCTCCTGCCCCCAACCCCTCCCAGCATCAGGGTCTTTTGCAGTGAGTCAAATCTTTGCATGAGGTGGCCAAAGTATTAGAGTTTCAGCTTTAGCATCAGTCCTTCCAAAGAACACCCAGAACTGACTTCCTTTAGGATGGACTGGTTGGACCTCCTTGCAGTTCAAGGGACTCTCAAGAGTCTTCTTCGACACCACAGTTCAAAAGCATCAATTCTTCAGTGCTCAGCTTTCTTTGCAATCCAACTCTCACATCCGTACATGACACCCTTACAAATACACATATTCCAGAACAATGCATGCACCAAAAATCTTGGTGTGTTAAAATTAACAACTTACACAACATTCCAAGGACAAGGCTAAAGTTTGTTTAAAACTAAATATTTGGTTAAGTGTAGTGCTTCAACATAAATAGTTTTAGACTATTAAAATATCTAATTTCTTGGTAGAATCAAATTTTATACCTGGGAGATAAAGAATTTAATTTTTTACATTTTCAGTCAGTTGTTAATACCTTGTCTTTGAGAATAAATAGTATTAAACGCTTCTTGAAAATGTGTTAGCATTAGTCACTCAGTCATGTCTAAGTCTTTGCAACTACATGAACTATAGCCCACCAGGATCCTCTGTCCATGGAATTCTCCAGGCAAGAACACTGGAGTGGGTGCCATTCCCTTCTCCAGAGGATCTTCCTGACCCAGGGATAGAACCCAGGTCCCCTGCACTGCAGGCAGATTCTTTACCATCTGAGACACAAGTGAAGCCCCATACCTCTATTATCAATTTGTATCAGATCAATTCATAATAAATATTTATACATATTGATATTAACTAAGTGTACTTTGACAATGATAAATCTTGCTCTAATTATACTTAGTTTACTGTAGAAATATTGCAGAATTTAGAAAGCATATATATCTGAAGTGTATTAGGAGATAAAATAATGTCAATAAGTCCATTTTAGATTTTTCTTTCAAAATACCTGAGAGTAGTTTTTCATTTAAACTGTTTGTAAACCAGATGTATACTGTGATTCACTGTCAAACTATCAGTGGAACAAATATGATTTTCAGAATAAAGGAGAGAAACAAGCTCTGAGTCAAAATTTGGGGAACACCCCCTTAAATCAAACTTAATCTTAGCCTTTATAAGGCTTGATGATACATTTAATTACATTGCAGGTTTATATGGTTCTTAATTTCATGAACTCATGAAAGAACATCTGGTTTGCTGTACTAAAATCATATTTTTATTTCTCCTTTCTTCTGCAATGGAGTTAAATTAACGGTGGCAGTCTTTACTTTTATACTGATGGACTCTTTTACCTTGTCATTTGATACACCATATGGTACCTAGGTGGAAATGATGCAACATTTAAAAAATGAATTGTGACAACCATATTGATTTAATATCAGACATCTTAAATTAGGTTAGTCAGCACTGAAGCTTTTTTAGAGCTCATTTTTTGTAAACTTGATTCCTTATTGATATCATTACTTATTGTTTTCCTTCAGTTATCTAATCATCTTTTTATCCACCAATGTGTTAAAGTGCCATGTGATTTACTGATAGCTTCAATTCGACTTTCTTCATATATGTGAATAGCATAGACGTTACATTTACATGTTTTTGAAAGTTTTAAAACAAAATGAAAAAGAAAAAACCTTTAAACTTAAACTCCTCATAACAATCTTTCTTATTTTTGCTACATGATATTTCATCAACTCATGAACTTACTTAATATTTTGTTTCATATCAAGTAGTTTTATAGGTTTGATCCAACTTATTGTATCAATTTTTTTAAAAAGATGAAGCATTAGAGAAAGTCTTTGACAAAATTCAACATCCATTTATGATAAAAACTCTCCAGAAAGTAGGAATAGAAGGAACATACCTCAACATAATAAAAGCTATATATGACAAACCCACAGCAAACATTATCCTCAATGGTGAAAAACTGAAAGCATTTACCCTAAAGTCAGGAACAAGATAAGGGTGCCCACTTTCACTGCTACTATTCAACATAGTTCTGGAAGTTTTGGCCACAGCAATCAGGGCAGAAAAAGAAATAAAAGGAATCCAAATTGGAAAAGAAGAAGTAAAACTCTCACTGTTTGCAGATGACATGATCCTCTACATAGAAAATCCTAAAGACTCCACCAGAAAATTACTAGAACTAATCAACGAATATAGTAAAGTTGCAGGATATAAAATCAACACACAGAAATCCCTTGCATTCCTATACACTAATAAAGAGAAAGTAGAAAAAGAAATTAAGGAAACAATTCCATTCACCATTGCAAC